>JANRMT010062792.1:9628657-9699041 GCA_026402145.1 Polypterus bichir lapradei | reverse complement strand
AACACGCACATGCCCTGGTCTATTTTTAGTAAAATTTTTTTGCCATCGGACAATATGAAGAGGTTGGCTGTGCTGCAGACCAGGTGAGCAACTTTGAGGATTTGTGACTGGCATAACAAGAACTGCAATTAATGTTGTCATGTTGCTGAAACATAGAAATCAATTCCTAACTGAAAACTACGAGTACCTTTGTAAAATATTGTGCTGTATGTGCAAAGCACACTGAGGTAGAAATTGCCATGAAATGGTTGTCACTGTTAGTCCTGTTCATTTGTTTGGTTCTCAATGGCCTTACAACAATGTGTACATGTAATAATGGTGACAGATCTTAGCATGTTTTATAGACGGGAAGAAATGCATTAATTTCATAAAGTTAGAAGAAAGTTCAGAGTAGGAAAAATAAGGTACAAAGGCAGAAAAAGGCTGAGTAATAATTAGAAAAGAAAAGCGGTGGTGAAAGCGGAAGACATTAAAATCAACAGCACAGCTAAGTGTATTTTCCTTTACAATATTGAAATATGCCATAATAATGAAAAAGCCAGAGTTATTGTTTCAAGAAAACAAGCTTTCTTGCTACTAGTGACTTGAATACTGCCCTATAATTTAGTCCATTTTTTTGAGCTAACACTTGATCTTAAATGATGGCAGATTGTTGACTCCATATCAATAAAGCCTTTTTGGACTTTCAATTTACATGACCAGCAGACCCCCCGTGACCCTGTAGTTAGGATATAGCGGGTTGGATAATGAATGGATGGATGATGTAATCATGTTTTAGATTTCTTTCAAATGTAAGCATTTTCCTTTTTGATTTCATTGGCTTTGTTTTTATTGAACATAGTGGTTAATGACAAATTTATTGTAGGTTGGCTAACACATTAGAGCCACTTGGGCCTGGACACTATCTGGGTGGAGTCTGAAGATTTTCTGTAATTCCTTGTAACTTTGCTTACCTGAGATGTACCAAACATCTTTAGTTGACTTTAATTTGGTCCGGTGTTTGTCTACCTGAATATGTGATATGTGATTAGAGGTTAAAGTGTCCAGCTGTCCATGACTACCACTCTACCATTCTTCAGGTTTGCAGCTTGACAAGATGTATGTTGCAAAATGCTTTACATTTCTAATTCAAGATTCTAATAGTGTGTTTTTTTTACATCTAAATGTTTCATATCAGTTTCCAGTTCCATTGAAAATTCTAAATGGAAGTCTACACTTTTTAGAAACTTAAGAACAATGCAGCACCAATATTTTCAAATATGACAATGGAGTTAACATGACATTACATTCTTAAACCCACTTAAAGGTTGCAGGAGACTAGAGCATTTATTTCCAAACAAAACAGCAGTCAATTGCGCTCACCCAGAGCAGGGCAAGCTGGAATTACCAGTTATCTCAATTTGTATGTCTTTGGGGTTGTGGTTGAAAAACCTTTTTGTTTGAATTGTAAAGTGCTCCTCACTATGACTGTGTGTGTAACTAAGGTATTATTTGTACCCAGCACATTATCAGTGAAAGAATGAGATAGTGACAATTAATACTTTTTAGTTTCTGTTCCCAATAAGAATTTATATATAAGAAGTTCCTCTTTAGATAAAGATTTTAAACTGTTTAGGAACTTTAAGATAATATTAAGATATAGGTGTATTAAAAGATTACACCATTTACTGTATGCTGACTGGTGCACACTAATGTGGCTCTTGACTAACTTACTGTTTCATTTTTATATTCTATAGTCTTGCCATGCTAAACTGATCGGCGAACATGGCAGGCTCCCTCAGGCTTCATGTAATTAAGTATGTCCATCTTAGAAGCTATTTCTAACAGTGAGCTCAACTATTCTTTATCTAAGAAAGGAATTTCCATAACAGGGAACACCAGAAGAAGCACATGTGGTCAAAAGGAGAACATGCAAAGTGCAAATGGATAATGACCGAGCATGGGAGTCAATCTCAGGATTTGGGTGGGATCCATTAGACAGCTGTACTAATCACGGCGTCATGCTCAAGATAAACAATGTGCTCAAAACAGCATTTAACTTTATAGCTAAAATAAAATCTAACAGCTAAAAAAAAAAAAAAATCTAAGTCTAATCTAAGACTAAATAGAAAATCATCATAATAAGAACATTTCCAAACACTAAAAATGATTGTCTTATCAACTATAACATATACATTAAACTGTGGAGATGTCTTCAGGGGTTTTGGAGAAATGTTGAGAGTTCAATTTGTAAAAGCACACTGTAGACGTGAACTGTCACATGCTCACTACTTTACAATGGTGTAAGTGTGTCAGAAATCAATGTAGATGCTTTCACACACCACAAACATCATCAGTGACACCTCCGGAGAACAAGAAAAGTGTGCAGCATTTAAGCAAGAAATGTTGATAGTCATTTCAAAGCCTCAAATGTATCTGTATATTTTATATTTTTTTCTAAATGTTTTGAACATTTTCATATTTGCATGGTGGCTGAAAGACAGAGCACTTCCAGACAGAATGGACACACCTACTTGGGAGTGACAGTAACTGTTCCAGAATGACCCAGTCTTTTCCATAACTTTCTGGATAGCTCTTTCCAGGAGCCGGGCACCACAAAATGTAAGTGATTTAAATAAGAGGACTACAATTACCAAGGCAGTTTGTCATTCGGGCAGTATGACGAGCCATGAAAACGTGTGTGAATGGTGTGTGTGGTGTCTGTGTCAGTGTTTGATACATTATATCAGGGGTCCTCAATCCCAGTCCTGGAGAGCCGCAGGTTTTTGCTCCAACCCAATTGCTTAATAAGAAGCCCTTATTGCTCAAGTAACACTCCTGCTTCACTTCAATGGTCTGGCTTGTTAAGATTTTGAACCCTTATTGCTTATTTTACTCTTAAATAGCTCTATTATTGGTTTTTAATTGTTCATAATTAGCAATGACATACAAAACAGAACAGCATTTCTCCATTTAGCTGGTTACCATTTACACCTCTGTGTGTATTTATCAGGCACTATTCAGTTTAATTAACTACTTGGAAGGAAAGTGAATAGAAAAAAGTGAAGGACTGAGAATTACGCGTCTTTTTTAGCCTTCAAATCATGTGTATGATGTCCTTAGGATATGAGAATAAGCTGACATAGCAGAGTTAAAGCACAGACAAGCCCTGAAATGAAATTATTGGCAAGAATTGCTTTCTAATTAAGCAACCGGGTTAGAACAAAAACCTGCAGCCACTGTGGCCCTCCAGGACTGGGATTGAGGACCCCTGCGTTATATGAATGTAGTAACTCCTGTTACTTGATAAAAGACTTTAAGCTTTTCTTTCATATGTAACTTTTCTTTGTTATCATCAAATTTTTATTGGCCAAAAAGACAAAAAATGCAATACTCATTTCATAAAAAAATGCAATACTCATTTCGTAATACTCATTCTAATGTACATAAACCATGTGGCCAAGAAAGAAACAATATTAGAATATAATAAGCAGAAATAATAATTATTCAAAACACCACCCAGCTCTCCATCTACACCCAACACCCCCGCCCAGAAAAGTGACAATCAGAAAGTTTGTTTCATAATCGAGGGTTCAAACTAGGGCTGGAGGTGCAGGCCACCAGAGGTGCCTCTGCCAGTAAAGACAGAAGAAAGGAAGAACAAGAACGGGAAAGAAGCTTGATTCACAGACCAACCATTGGCCACTCCTTAACTAACTGGAATGCATTAGTTCAAGTCTGAAAGGTTGAGCTGCGTGAATGGTTGATCCAGGAAGCTGAACGTTCTAAATGTAACAACAGATTAAAGAGGAAGGCTAACTGCAAATTTGCTGCCAGTGACACCAGCATTATAGGCCTTCACTGGAAAGAACAGAAAGATAAAGAGGAAAAGTGCAGTAGTAGCAGGACTTCAGGAAACAGAGGGATATGACAAGAAGTAACTGAAGAGAGGGAGTCAGCAACTTAGGAACAAAGAGAAGTCAAGGTGGTCTCAGAATATGTGGAGGAAGTGTTGCGGGAGCAAAGAAGGCATATAGGATTAGGGGATCGGTCCAGTAGATATCAAATTTGTGGGGTAGGATATAACCAATATACAATTTTAAATTGTGTGTACTGTTTTTTTTTTTTTTTTTTATTGAAGAATTTTTAATGTTTAGGAAATGGAGTTCAAACACAATCTTTGACGGCAGAGGAGATCATGAAGCCAATTAAAAACAGCAGGTAGGGATTTGAGAGAAGCTTTAATAAGTAGCGCATATAAAAGGGATGAGACAAAATAAAAAAAGGGGATGGGTTATCTAAAGACTGATAAACTTTTTTGGCATTTTAGATTCAACAAAATATCCTTAAAACTAGTTTTAACAATGCTGTGTGCACTCATTGTAAGACTGAAGTGGGATGTGGGTAGAAATTCTCCAAAGTCAAAATACCACAGATCCTATTATTTTTGTTACTTCTCCTGAATTCATTATTAGTAAATAAGACTTTTAATTGTGGTAAACAAAGTATAAACACACTTCTAATGTGAAGCTCTCTTGAACCTGCCATCATGATGTCTCACGGCAGCATATTCATGAGAAACAATGCAGGGTCCTAACAACAGCCATCGCAGCAAAGAAAGGTTTGTGACTTGATCAACGTAGTAAGAAAACACAAATGACACAATGTTAAAATAAATTAATTCCCTAAAAATAGACTTTTAAAACATAAAAAAGACATTGCACAATGAAATCTAATTTATCCACATCCACAAAATAAGAAGGAAATAGAGTGAAAAATGACTTCCTTAATGGAGTTACTCAGCCATATTCATCATTAATTCAAACACATGTGTAGCAGCATTACTGTATCAACTTTGAACATAAGTGAATCAATATAACTATTTTAACTTTTAAGCATATAATGCAGCATGGATTTCTTCAAGAGAAGAATTCTGTTACATTTATTTATTTAACTAGCTCTCATTATAGTTGATTTAAACAACACATGCTGGCTAACAACAAGAAGCAAGAATACTGAAGAAGGCACACTAGGACATGTACAGCATTTAGACTTTGGGTGAAATGATGCCACTTTTGAGCATTAGGGTTGCTTATCTAAAGGCTATCTGGTGTGGTTACTGTGCAAGTTTATCTTGGGAGTTGGAAGAAAGATGCAAACACACAAAAAGATAAAAGGAAACTGTGTATTTAAGTTCTTGATACTGGAAAGTAAGATGTTACCTTTCATCTTCAAATGTTTCTTTCATTATTAAAATGGTAATAGCAAAATGTCAGCAAGTGTTCACATAAGCATAAAACAAAAATGTTTTGTCAAAGATAAGAAGCACAGATTTTCCTTGAAAAGTGAAAAGAGGGCATATTAGTGCAGGAAATAATACTCCATAAACAGAATATACTGTAAGTTATACTAAGAAATAACACTTTTCATAATATGCTGACAAATACTGTTGCCAAGCATTTGGTTGCTAAGAGGTGCACCTTACATACACTTGCTTGTCCTTAAAAGTGATTTGCAACAAAAGAACTAAAAGTTCACACTATTACAAAATTCATTCTATTAGGTCCTATTGCCCTTGAAACTTACAGATACTTTTCTCTTCTAGTAAGAAAATAAAAAACAGCATTGATGGAATGGTCAGTACTGTAACTTCACCACTCAAGCATCTCAGGTTCAGATGCTTCCCTGGGTCTTTATTTTCTTCCTGTGCCCATGAGGCTTTTCTCTGTGGTTCCTTCCAAATACCAAAGATGTACATGTCTGTTTAATTTTAGATTGACAATGTTGGTGTGACCTGCCTTATGACACCATGAGGCTATTTCTGTGTTTGGTTCCGGCCTTCTTCTACATCTTCAAGATACTTCATAAGATTAAGTAAATGATAAGAAATCAAAAAGAATAATCAGGTAACATAATAAAAGCCTATGACTTAGAAGCAAGCATGAGTTGGTGTAGGTAGACAGAATGTCATGTTAGGGGTAAAGCTAAATTATACAATAATTCATAGACAGGCAGAAAAGGTCAGATTCTAATTTCTAAAAGTGAACGCTAGTAATGAATCTACCTAAATGTTTAAAGCAGGCGATATTCCAGTGTCCATGCTCCATTAAGAATAAGGAATTGACTTATCATTTAAAGATATGGCTTTAATGAAAATTTACAGCAAGTGATTGTCAGGTTTGCAGCTGGGACCCCTGTTACATATGCTGGAACTGCTCATGGCTTCCTATTTTATGGGCATTTTTCATGGCTTTATGCAGCCCTGAAACTTAGCATCACAGTAAACGAATCTACCTCACCAAATGAGAAGACAACAGATTCTGCAGTGAAAATCCATTCATTGCACATAACTTTTAGACAGTTTCAATCAGATTATTGTTATGGTTTTGCCAGGGTTTTGTCCATCAAGAAAAGTTTTCTTTAACGTAAAATGTTTCTTGTTTGTTAAATATAAATTTGTATATTTTGTTATCTATACTAATAAAAGGCAAAGCCCTCACTGACTGACTGACTGACTGACTGACTGACTGACTCACTCACTCACTCACTCACTGACTCATCACTAATTCTCCAACTTCCCGTGTAGGTAGAAGGCTGAAATTTGGCAGGCTTATTCCTTACAGCTTACTTACAAAAGTTAGGCAGTTTTGATTTCGAAATTCTACGCGTAACGGTCATAACGGTCGATAACGGTCGACAACGTCCGCCACGTTGAACTTTCTTATTTATGGCCCCATCTTCACGAAATTTGGTAGGCAGCTTCCCTGCGCTAACCAAAACCGATGTACGTACTTATTTCGATGGTATGACGCCACTGTCGGCCGCCATATTGAACTTTCCAACGTCACTAATTTTCCAACTTCCCGTGTAGGTAGAAGGCTGACCCCATCTTCACGAAATTTGGTAGGTGGCTTCCCTGCGCTAATCAAAACCGACGTACGTACTTATTTCGGTGGTATGACGCCACTGTCGGCCGCCATATTGAATTTTCCAAACGTCACTAATTCTCCAACTTCCCGTGTAGGTAGAAGGCTGAAATTTCGCAGGCTCATTCCTTACAGCTTACTTACAAAAGTTAAGCAGGGTTCATTTCGAAATTCTACGCATAACGGTCATAACGGTCAACAACGTCTGCCATGTTGAACTTTCTTATTCATGGCCTCATCTTCACGAAATTTGGTAGGCGGCTTCCCTGCACTAACCGAAATCAATGTACATGCTTATTTCGGTGGTATGACGCCACTGTCAGCCGCCATATTGAACTTTCCAACGTCACTAATTCTCCAAATTCCCGTGTAGGTAGAAGGCTGAAATTTGGTACTTATTTCGGTGGTATGATGCTACTGTCGGCCGCCACATTGAACTTTTCAACAGTCTTTGTTACTTATGGGCCCATCTTCAAGAAATTTGGTATGCGGATTATTGGATGTTTTTTGTGATTTGTTGCTCCTGGTTATTGGATTTTCCTATTGGTTTATGGTGTGGAATTGTTTGCTTTGGGTTGCTTTTTAGGCATACCCATTTTGCCTTTATTTTGCTATTTTACCTTAATTTTCCTGTGCTATATTATTTTGGTTCTTTTGTTTAATATAAATAACTCCTTTGTTATGCTTGGGACAGCGTAGCTATTAACTAAACAAATGAGCTTGATGGACTGAATGGTCTCCTCTCAATTGTCAAATTTCTTAAGTTCTTTTACATGATCTTCATTGGCCTTGTTCTTTAATCCAGAGGTTTTTATGGTTTCCTTTTCCTCAAAGAGTGTGTTTGATACTTTCTGAAGATATTTTTGAAGATTATTCCCCATTTTTAGAGCCTGGACAGGCTAAAGTCTGCCAGTAGAGTTTGGGGTCTGGCTGCATTGGGTGAGGCATATTTTGGGAGAGAGGTTCAGTTAGTTCCTGATTTGGCCAGTGTGTTGTCAGGCCCTGATATGCTTTTTACCATTTTATTACACTGGGTTTACTACTATAATTTTCTCTCTTGTAAAAGTTCTTATTTTATTAGAATAAACCATTTTTATGCATCAGGTCTGTATATAATTGAGTATATATGTCTCAATTAGGATGATGTATCAGAAGTACTCAATTTTAATAAAAATGGGCATTTTTTTCAAAGAAGAAGCAAAAAATAAGCCTGATGTGAAAACCACAGCCAATGTGACTCACACAAATTAATTTCGATATAGCATCTACCTACAATAATATGTTTATGCTTCAGAAAGTTAAAATTTTGCCTGTTTGGATAAAATAAACCTGGACTACCTGTGGCATAACTTAATGTCAGTCAAAATAACTAAAACGTGTCAGCCTTTACATAAGGTTTACATAAGGTGTTATCATAGCAACAGTCTTTCCAATCAGTTACTAAAATAAACAACACATACAAAAGGTATGCAGCATATCTGATACTAGTTTGAACTGGTATGACTGTATAGGTGGTTAACACAGCTCATAATTCTGGCAGGCTGGTTTCAAATCCAAGTTCGGTCACCATTGATGTGGAGTTTACACATTTTCCCATGTGTTTGGTATTCCTAATACAGCCCAAAGATATGGGTATATGTGTTAGCTCTTTTAATCTTCCTAATCTTGCCCTGTGTGAATGCTTGTGGGGTGTATGTGACTTGCCCTGCTATGGACTTAGTTCTCCATGGCCCCCCGATTACCCCACAATGGATTATGTAAGATCAATAACAGATGGATTAATGAATGATTGCATCAAATATGCTCTCCTTGACTCTTTTAAATGCTATGACAAGTGTTTGGACAAGATTACGTTTATGCATGAGAAACCAAGCAGAATAGCAACTGTATAGGCAGCCAGTGCAAACCAGCCATTGCCTCTTTTTGTATTTTATCAGCTTGGCTATTTATTAACATATCTATATTTATACAGTGCCCTCTAGGACAGAATGTACGCAAAAACACAAATTTACAGCAAAAATAACTTTCTAATTCTTACACACAAAACTATATCTACAGCAAGCATAACAGACACCATGGGATATAATTTAAAATGATACATTTGGAGAGAAACGGCTAGTGTTGATGATTCAGATGAGTGAGTCATAAGTAATCAATTCAAAAACATTTTTAATTATCAGATTTAAGCATTTTATGATAATTTTGTACTCTTGTGCAGCCACTGGTGCCCTATGAAGTAAATTGATATAGAAAAAGACTCTCATTAAGGTGAGATTATTCTGGTGTCGTAATTGTACAGTGTTAAAATAGAAAAGAAAATTTTAAAAGAGGTTTATGTACATTATGGAAGCATTATGTCTAGTGCTGCCATCTTGAAGTTCCAGTCTAGTCACTACCTGTGTGGCGTTCATATCTTCTTTGTGTAGACAGGTGGATTTTTTCCCACATATTCACCTTTCTTTATCGATCACAGAGGGTTAATCAATCAGTGCCTCCCATTTAGAGTTGTTGCCTGCCTTAAATCCAGTACTTCCAGGATAAACTCCTATTTCCAATGACTTTGCCTTTGGATAAAGGGGTTCTGAAAACTTATTTATTGTATACCCTTACCTGAAAAATAATTAAAAGTATTTTACAGTCTTTGAATCATGTACATATTCATCATCTATCACACATAACTCACTTCAAAGTAAAGTGAATTGCTGTCAGTCCTGCCTTTTGGCTTTTCAGCCATCAGCCAATCTAGTAAACAAGTGCCTGGGAGATAGGAAGACAACCAATGCAAACACGGGGAGGAGAAAATTCCTCACATACAGTGACTGGTGCAGGATTTGAACCCAGTCACATGTTGCTTTATGGCAGCAGTACTAACCACTACCCCCCACCCACTGTCCATACCACCAGTTTACCTATAAAGTTTAAGCAGTCACTGTATGCAGTTTGGAAATTCATCCTTGGTCTTCATGTACTACAGTCTTCCTCTCACATCTCAACAATGGTTAAATGGTGATTTTAAACTGGCTTGGAATGAATGTGTGTAGCCCAAGATTTAACAAATCCATTCCATCATGTCTCTCCCAGACTTTCTAACTGGCAGACCTCAGCATTTGAGGACTGGTGGCATCACATCCTCCATACTGGTGCTCAACAAAGATGCCCACAAGATAGTGTGCTGAGCCCCCTGCTGCTCCCCTTGTTCACCTACCATATGTCTGTGTGGTCAACCACAGCTCCAACTCCATCATTAAAGTTGATGAAGGCCTAATGGAAAGCCTACAGAGAAGAGATGTCCTTCCAAAAACAGTGGTGCCAAAAGAACTTGCTTAAAGTTAGAAAAATCAAAGAGCTGCTCATACACTTCAGAAAACAGGAGGCAGATCACACATTCTTCTGCAACACAGAAAATGCTATAATGAGGGTCAGCAGCTTTAAATTTCTTGAAGTCACCGTCACTGATGACTAAAGTGACCACAACAGGTCTTGGCTATAGTCAAGAATCCTCACTAATGTTTTTATTTCTAGAATGAAAGCCCACATCAACCTCGGTGATCTTTTTGGTCACATTTATTTTACTCTCCCCTTGGGGATTAACAAAGTATCTATCTATCTATTGTTTAACATGTCCTGATTCTGAACATGTTTTTGTTTACTGGTATGTAATAGGTATCTTATCCCCTGGTTTATGTAAATATTACATGATTTTTCCATATTGGCTTGTATATATCCTTGGTTGTTATATATGTTATATGTATAATTGGTTGTTTATTGACTCAGATATATTACTTTTGGAAAATTTACTTGTGGACTATGGTAACAAATCTGTACCCAGTGGATCTATATTGTTTATTCCTTGTATAAAAATACACACACTTTGTATGTATGTTTAAAACAAGTGTTCATATGTTATAATATAAACTGCTCAAAACAATTAAAGGAACACTTTGAAAACACATCAGATCTCAATGGGAAAAAAATCATTCTGGATATCTATACTGATATGGACTGGGTAATGTGTTAGGAATGAAAGGATGCCACATCGTTTGATGGAAATGAAAATTATCAACCTACAGAGGGCTGAATTCAAAGACACCTTGAAAAACAAAGTGAAAAAATGATGCGGCAGGCTAGTCCATTTTGTTGAAATTTCACTGCAGCAACTCCAAATCTTACTCAGTAGTTTGTATGGCCCCCACGTGCCTGTATGCATATCTGACAATGTCAGGGCATATTCCTAATGAGACGAAGAATGGTGTCCTGGGGAGTCTCCTCCCAGATCTGGACCAGTGCATCACTGAGCTCCTGGACAGTCTGAGGTGCAACCTGGCGGCATCGGATGGACTGAAACATAATGTCCCAGAGGTGTTCTGTTGGATTTAGGTCAGGCAAGCGTGAGGCCAGTCAATGGTATCAATTCCTTCATCCTCCAGGAACTGCCTGCATACTCTCACCACATGAGGCCGGGCATTGTCATGCTCCAGCAGGCACCCAGGACCCTCTGCACCAGCATAGGGTCTGACAATGGGTCCAAGAATTTCATCCCGATACCTAATGGCAGTCAAGGTGTTGTTGTCTAGCCTATAGAGGTCTGTGCGTCCCTCCATGGATATGCCTCCCCAGACCATCACTTACCCACCACCAATGACATTACAGGCAGCATAATGTTCTCCACGGCTTCTCTAGACCCTTTTACATCTGTCACATGTGCTCAGGGTGAGCCTGCTCTCATATGTGAAAAGCACAGGATGCCAGTAAGGGACCTGACAATTCTGTTATTCTATGGGAAATGCCAATCGAGCCGGGCAGTGAGCACACTAGAGGAATGTTGGGCCCACAGGCCACCCTCATGAAGTCTGTTTCTGATTGTTTGGTCAGAGACATTAACACCAGTGGCCTGCTGGAGGTCATTTTGTAGGACTCTGGCAGTGCTCATCCTGTTCCTCCTTGCCCAATGCAGCAGATACCAGTCCTGCTGATGGGTTAAGGACCTTCTACAGCCATGTCCAGCTCTCTTATAGTAACTGCCTGTCTCCTGGAATCTTCTCCATGCCCTTGAGACTGTGCTGGGAGAGACAGCAAACCTTCTGGCAATGGCACATATTGATGTGCCATCCTGGAGGAGTTGGGCTACCTGTCAGTGGCCTCCACCTGTTAATCCATTCCTGTTTTGGGGGTCGTCTCATTGTTGGGTTTTTAGACTTTTTTTGGGGGATGGAAATCAAAGAAGCCTTGTTCATACTTCCATGTTTACCTACATTTTTTTCACAGCTATGTTATGTGGGTAATCCTTAGCACGTCAGTAAAATCAATTCTATTTATGCCTCTGGTTCAAATCACCACAGAAGATCACAGTGCTTTTTAAAAAATGTTGACCTGTTTCATGTTTTTCACACAACGACACCTCAAAACACACCATTGTGTACACTACTATGTTTTCTCCATAGGGAAGCTCACTACATCGAAAGCCATAGCCCCATTAACTAGCAACCAAGATTTCCTGTTTCTTGACATGACAGGAAATGAGTTTGGTGATTTTTTATTATCTTTCAGTATAAATCTTTATTTAAATACTCACTGACAGGCACAAACATCAGGAATTAACACATGAAAATACTTTCAGACAAGAACCAACTATCTTTCTTTCTGTGTAAACAGCACAACATTCTCTACATCCAAAACACTATTTGTTTTGTAAATATTTTTATGAAGTGAAATATTGACTTTCCCTGCAAATTCAATTTTGTGCAAATTGTTTTACTTACCACTTATGCTAGGATTAAAAAGTACTACTGAGGGTGGTGAAGATGGCACAAAGTAACAATGGAACACATTCCCTTATGTTTAGGATATACATATCACAGGACAACGAGAGGCAAATTGAATTCGTAAAGATCTCAGTCATCCTGTAAAGTCCCTTTATCCCCCCTCTGTTGAAGCAAATAGTATGGGATCATGGGAACTCGTAGGACAAGATTAAAGGATAGTTTAGATCTACAGGTCCTAATGCTACTCGACAGCCATTCATATAGACAATTGCATGAATACTTGTATATACCTATCACCTAATGCCGATAGTAATGTGTGATATTGTATGTATTGTCTGTGTTTGCATTGCTTGTCTGTTGTTTGTATTGTCTCTAATCTCCAAGTGACATGCAAGTAAGAAACTGAATATACTGTGTATACAGAACAATACATTTGAACTTGAACTTGGCTGTTAGTGAATGGGCCCTATGATGTTCTGCTACCTATTGATTCACATTATGATAGGTTCCAGATCCACATGATTGTGATCTTGGTAAACAGGTATAGAAAATAAATGAAATAAGAATAAATCAACATTTTAATCACAGGATTTCAATTAAGTATGTGTTTTTTTAATCCACATATAACTTGTAAAGAAAACTGTTGGGCCAGCTATTCATTTTCAAAACCACTTGTCCTGATGAGATTGAATGTGACAAAAAGTCTGAGCTGAGCAGACCAGATTCCCTTTTCCTCAGCAACATAAATTAATCTTCCATGGAGCACTGTCATGCATTCTCAGGCCAGTTGTGATAATCCCCTGTGGATTGCACACATTGGATTGCATCCTGGTCAGTGTTGAACAGGGACCCTTACCAGGCTGCAAGTTTAGTGTAATGAAAGGACTGCAGGACATGTTGTCTCGTAAATATTTTCACTCTAAATACTCTAGATGGCAGCATCCCTGGACTTTGATATCTATTTACATACTCACAGGGGTTGCTAGGAAGTCTTGGAGTACAGCCCTGTTAGGTTACATGGGTGGCACCATAGAGTTCTGCAGGGATTTACAACCCAGCTTCGTGGGACATTTCCTAGCCATAAGTACTCCGGGGTCTAAGATAGAACGTGCCGCTCCGTCTCACCTTGGTGAGTCAGCGTCAGGAGGCAGATTGTGACACTCGCCAGCAGGATTGAATGAGAAAGTAATGTGTGCTTATGCTTGTGTATTTTGGCTGGTACTAAATTGGAAAAGTGTTGGCGGCAAATAAAAAAACCTTTCATTTGAACACGGAATTGTGCTGGGTGACACTGTGTGTATGTGTGGTGCCCCTTTGTGGTTAGACTCCTCTGAGGATTAGGTCAGGTTTGGTAGAGGGCATAGGTGACCTTGGGAACCCTTGGAACTATGATGTGTCAACCTAGACAAACAGATCACATTAATTAACACTAGAATTACCAAAGTCTACGAAAAAACTCGTAAATCTGGCCTACCTTAAATCCCTTCACACTTCTCCGACAGTGTCTTTGTCTTGTAAATGTGCCGATCAATAAAAGCAGCAAGCAGCTTACTATTCCATCCCCCCCACCCCCGCTGAACAGCCACAAAGTTCTCCCTGTTCCAGCCCCGTACATGCCTTGCACAGTACAGGTGCGTTGATAGCTGCCAGGTCCTTGAACCTTGAACCTTTTGTGAAAGTGTTTATTTGACCTTTGCACTTTAGGCTTTGCACATTATATAGTTTATGTCTACATTTTGTCATTTATTACTAAAATATGAAAAAACGTTCCTGTTTTAACGATGTGTTTACACAGATTATTGTAGAAACGGAATACACATGAAATGCATGTGTTCCAAATAACGATCTATTATTTCCATTCTAAAACTCCAGCACTTCACTCCTAGATAATGAAGGCTGGAACAGGAAGAACTTTGTGGTCATTCTGCAGCGGTGGGGTGATGGAATAGTAGGCTGCTTGCTGCTTGTCTTGATCAGCACATTTACAAGACAAAAGATACTGATGGTGAAGCGCGAAGGGATTTAAGGTGGGCCAGATTTACGAGTTTTTTTGTAGGCTTTGGTAATTCTAGTGTTAAGTGGCCAGAAGCAAATTGTAATCTGGCACCCATGAGAATTCCAACAACAAATTGAAGAAAGTCACTGGAAAAACAAAACATTGGAACCCAGCAATGCAGGTTTTTGTGTCCAAAAACCCCATATAACCCAACCAGAGTACATGTGTCAATGCATGTTTTCCTGGGCTACTTTGCTTTCATCTCACATCCTAAACATCCAGTAAAGTGTTCATCCAGGAATGGTTCCTAATCTGGGCCTGATTGTCCTGGGATGGGCCCTAATACTCTGAGACCCGATGATGGAATGGAATGACAACTGATTGACTGTTCAGTTGATTGAAGGATCACCATCTGCTGAAACCACAAACACCCTTAGAGACGGTACATGTTGCCTGAAGATTTAAAGCTACCATTCAAACTGATGGCTCTGAAGTTGCTTACAGAATACAAATGTTAACATGCATGTACAATTAAGTACATTAAATTTTACATATGGAAGCACAGCCTGAAAAACCCAACAAAATAAAGGACCAGTTGGCAGCAGAACCACAATTATAACAACATTGACCAAAAAATTCTTTAAAAGGCTCCAACTGAAAGAAGACATAAACAGTGCATTAGTCATAACAGTGTCGGCACCTTATTAACGTAAGCTGGCCTGACCAGTTTGAGTTTGGTGCCTGTAGACTTTCTTGCAGGCGTGTGGGCTAAGTATCCTGGTTGACTCATGCATGTGGGCAGGAGTTTAGGTTTCCTTTATCTTCCAGTACACTGACTTAATCCTGCACCCCACTGTGAGAATACGAAGCACACTATGCATACTGGTATTAGAGCTTTCTGTCTGAGTACTCTGCATTGCAAGAGTGAGAGGCAGGATTTAGTGATTTAATTAGAAGAAAAATTAAAAATTTGGATTGGCTTTAGGGCATCATACGCAAATCTAAAAGCTACTCTTCACTATCTAAAGACAAAGAGTACAACAAAAATGAACTTAAAATATTGTAACTGTTTGCTGACCTGCAAAATTATGGTGCTGCTGCCTTAAGGAATTCCTAACTCCGTTCTTGTGTGTGTGGAGTTTACACATTCTCCCTGTGCCTGCGTGGGTGTAATTTGGTGACTCTAAATTGGTCCCATGTGGGTGTATATGTGAGTGGACCCAGTAATGCATCTTGGTAATATAGTCAGACTTGAAAACAACTGCTATACTGATCAATGCTACACTCCAATCTGTGAGCTTGGTTGCTTTTTAATATATTTGTGGTTAGCTTATGTATCTACATTTTAGCAATACACTGTAGTTCAGTACATAAATATATCCTGCTAAATGAGGCCACAAGAGGGAGAATCTTTTCTGGCAGTTATATGAACCTTGTAAAAGTGGGCCTAAAAAAGGTAAATAAGTGAAACAGGTGCAATAATGGCAACAACATGTTGATAGTCAAAGTATGTTCTAAATTGATCAGAACAAGGTCTAATCTATACATGAAATTAGTCAGAGAAAAATGTGAATGGCTAGACTTGGAACAAAAAGCTGTCATGAGGGTACAGAAGACAGTCACAACCTCACAATGAGCAGATTGAAGATACCCTCCATGCCTGAAGAATGACTACGACTTATCTAAAGATGTGTATGTAATAATCAAAGACCCCACTGGAGAAATATAAGACAACTGTCCTATTCAAAGGCTTCCTCTCCTCTAGCTGGTAATATATTATATATATATATATATATATATATATATATATATATATAGGTACATATGTATGTATGTATTGTCAAGCTTGGGCAGCTTGGGTCATAGAGTTACACAAGAGAAAGGAATGTGAGCCCTGTTTTTCAGGTTTAAAGCTGTATTCAAAATTGGAGGTTTTACTTCAGCACATAAGCACACAAGATATGAGCAGCATCGGGGACAATCGTCTTGCTCTAGCTCCCTTCTTCAGATTAACAGAAAACAAAGCCTTCTTCATTGGGCGGGTTCAGCGGCAGAGAAAAAATGGATGAGGCAGACACAGTCTAAGAAGAGAGGAAAGGAGAGAGTGTAGGTGCGACATCATACAGGTGCAGCTGAAATTTGAGTCAGTGCTCCACCAAGCATCTGTGTGGGTAGTTATGTCATGTGCGGATACTGTACTGTTTGAATTCATAGCACAGCTCAACATTTTCTTCTCAATGAACAAAAAAAGTGAGAAATTGCGTCAGTTTTAAACGGTTACATCTAATGTCTCATTGTCATTCTGTATTTCTGCCTGTATTTCCAGCCATTCATCCATTATCCAACCCGCTATATCCTAACTACATTAAAAAAAAAGTTACATCTAACGTCCTATTTTCAAATAAAATATTTTTTGCAGTTTAAGAAGCTTGAGTCACAGAGTTCCATGAAAAACAGGAAGGTGAGTTCATGTTTCCAAGGAAAATACAGGTACTTTATTACTTTATAAGAGAAGGCAGGTACAGCCTCAAGACTTCGTTCAAAATAGGAGTTGTTACCTCAGTACTTGAGCACAAAAAAGATAGGAACTGTGACATGGCTGAGTATCCTGCTTTAGCTCTCATCTTCAAATTAGAAGAACACCAGCAGTTTGGAGAGTGCGAGGAAGAGCAGGTCAAAGCTTGCCGTTAAATGTTCTAATCATTTTGTGGCTAGCGTGTTATATGGTAAGCTTGATCTTGTAGAGGACAACCTGTTACTTCTTAGTCCTTGGTTTACTGTGTACCAGACGCTGCTGAGCAGCTATGAAGCTGACCTTGCACCTCTACTGTTAGACATGGAGAACTGCTGGCGATCCCAGTCACAATAGTATGCATATTTTCCCCATATTTGTTATAAAGAAATATTTTTATGGTCCCATGAATTTTGTTACAAAGGAATTACACCTGTATATTAATACATATATAAATAGTGTATATATATTTTGATATAATTTGGCTGTTTTGACATTGATGATCAGAAGAAGACTCTTTAATGTCAAAATGAAAAAGTGCAAAGTGTTCTAAATGAATAAACCTTAAAATAATTGATTGCATATGTATTAGTACCCCTTAGTACAGCACATCTAAATTATCACTGGTGCAGCTGATTGGTTTTAGAAGTCCCATAATTAATTCAATGGAGATCACCCATCTGTAAGCAAGAGGTCTCAATTGGCTGATATATACAGTAAATGCCCCTGCATCTGGAAGGTCCAACTTATGGTCAGTCAGTATCATGGCCTAAACTACATAATGAAGACAAAAAGAATACTCTAAGCAACTCCGCAAAAAGGAAAAGTGCAAGCCATTGAATGGAGACAAGAAAATATCCAAGTCAATGAATATTCAGTTAAATCAGACAATAAGAAATGGAATGAGTATGGCACAGCAGTAAATCTGCCTAGAGCAGACCATCTACAAAAACTGAATAATTGTGCAGGAAGAAGACTAGTGAAGGAGGCCACCAAGAGACCAAAGATAAATCTGATTGGAGATTGCCATCTTTATAAGGGAGTGGCAAACACAAAGCCATTGTTAAAACCTACAAGACATCTAGGCAGAAGGCACATGGGACACTCTGAAGTCAACTGGAAGAAGGTTCTATGGTCTGACTGAGCAACGCAGTATTTAGTGTAAGCCAATCACTGTATATTATCATAAACCCACCTCCCACATTGTGAACCATGGTGGTGGTAAGCATCATGCTGAGGGGATGCTTCCCTGCAAGGCTTGTGAGGCTTGAGGGATAAATGAATGCAGCAAAAAACTGGGAAATCCCGGAGGAAAATCTGATGCAGTCTGCAGGACTAGAGATGTTTTTTTCGCAGGAAGAAAATAACTCCACGTATAAAGACAAAGCTATATAAAAACAACAATTTTAATGTCTTGGAGTGGAAGAGTCAGTGTCCAGATCTTAGTTAATTTGAGAATGTATGGCTAGACTTGGCAAAGGCTGTTCATTCACGATTACCATATAGCCTGACAGAGCCTGAGCAGTTTTATAAAGAAGAATGGGGAAAAACTGAAGGGTCCAGAAGTGCAAAGCTGATAGAGTCCTGTGTACACAGACTCAAAAATGTCATGGCTGCTAGGCGCATCTACTAATAACAATAAAATGTGAAAGCTTCGGAGGTGCTGGATATTAGTATATCATTTCTTTCATAACATTCTCTTGCCTTAATAACACTGCTGTGGTTGCTAGAACAAGATGTACTGCATGGTTGTAATATTACTACAATTCTAAAAGAACACATTCCCAGAGAGTATGCATTCATTGCTGGATACGTAGGCTCTTGAGACAATGGATTGGATTGAACAAGGTTGAAAATGTTAGTTATAGTTTATACTTTACCGAAAGGGTGGTGTAGCTGAACAATGATAAGTTGTTTTGTTTGACATTTACAGATACCTGGGCTTAAATCCTATGCTTTTAGGATTTTCAATGTATGCAAAGGTTTGTTTTGATGTGGAGCTAGTGTCACTGCTATTGTTCACAGCTCGTTGGTTTATACTCCAGTTCAGCCATTGTCTGGGTGGATTTTGCACATTTTCCCCATGTCAGCAGAACCTTTATTGAAGTATTCCAGTTTTCCACTTTCATCTTAATGACAACAAGATGCTGCGAAGGAAACCTTATGTCAGTATCAAAGTGATCAATGTGATACACAGATTGTTCTTGGACATTAAGGAGGTCAGTGGAGATTACTTTTTGGAGGTTTTGTAATCACCAGCAAGTTACTTTTTGAGTTACCTTAGTTTTATTGCCAAGTTAGTTATTATAGTTTCAGTAAAGGCTATAGGTATCTGGTGATTTCCAGCTTGGCATGTCACACCTTTGTAAAGAAAACTCTGACCTTGATGCATCTGCATAAATTTCCCAGAGTCACAATGGCCTGATTGTAGAGTGGAAAGATGAAGCAAATTAAGGTCTCAGTTAGTCTATTGTTTACACAACAATGGAAGAATCAGAAAAAGACATGCTAACAATAATAAAAAATATCAGAATGTGTTAAAATAACTACATTACAGGCAAAGTATAAAAGTCGTTGGAAGGGTCTTTTCATGGATTGTCTAAATAGGAACAAAGGGGCTGAACTAGAGAAAATGTTGGCAAAATGAAAAATAACTCAAAGTTTTACCCCAAGCCCCCTAAAAAAGAAGATTAACCAAAAGTTGTGTAAAACATAATGGAAGCACATCATGCTGCCTCATAGATAGATAGATAGATAGATAGATAGATACTTTATTAATCCCAAGGGGAAATTCACATAATCCAGCAGCAGTATACTGATACAAAGAAACAATATTAAATTAAATAGTAATAAAAATGAAAAAAGTTAGCATTTACTCCCCCGGGTGGAATTGAAGAGTCGCATAGTGTGGGGGAGGAACGATCTCCTCAGTCTGTCAGTGGAGCAGGATAGTGACAAAAGTCTGTCACTGAAGCTACTCCTCTGCCTGGAGATGACACTGTTCAGTGGATGCAGTGGATTATTCATGATTGACAGGAGTTTGCTTAGTGCCCGTTGCTCTGCCACAGATGTTAAACTGTCCAACTTTACTCCTACAATAGAGCCTGCCTTCCTCACCAGTTTGTCCAGGCGTGAGGCGTCTTTCATCTTTATGCTGCCACCCCAGCACACCACCGCGTAGAAGAGGGCACTCGCCACAACCGTCTGGTAGAACATCTGCAGCATCTTACTGCAGATGTTGAACGATGCCAACCTTCTCAGAAAGTATAGTCTGCTCTGACCTTTCTTACATAGAGCATCAGTATTGGCAGTCCAGTCCAATTTGTCATCCAGCTGCACTCCCAGGTATTTATAGGTCTGCACCCTCTGCACACAGTCACCTCTGATGATCACAGGGTCCATGAGGGGCCTGGGCCTCCTAAAATCCACCACCAGTTCCTTGGTTTTGCTGGTGTTAAGATGTAAGTGGTTTGAGTCGCACCATTTAACAAAGTCTTTGATTAGCTTCCTGTACTCCTCCTCCTGCCCACTCCTGATGCAGCCCACAATAGCAGTGTCATCAGCGAACTTTTGCACGTGACAGGACTCTGAGTCATATTGGAAGTCTGATGTATATAGATTGAACAGGACCGGAGAAAGTACAGTCCCCTGCGGTGCCCCTGTATTGCTGAACACAATGTCAGACCTGCAGTTCCCAAGACGCACATATTGAGGTCTGTCTGTAAGATAGTCCACAATCCATGCCACCAGGTGTGAGTCTACTCCCATCTCAGTCAGCTTGTCTCTAAGGAGCAGAGGTTGGATGGTGTTGAAGGCGCTAGAGAAGTCCAAAAACATAATTCTTACAGCACCACTGCCTCTGTCCAGGTGGGAGAGGGATCGGTGTAGCATATAGATGATGGCATCCTCCGCTCCCACCTTCTCCTGGTATGCGAACTGCAGAGGGTCGAGGGCGTGGCGGACCTGTGGCCTCAGGTGGTGAAGCAGCAGCCGCTCCATGGTCTTCATCAGATGTGACGTCAGAGCAACAGGCCGGAAGTCATTCAGCTCACTAGGTCGTGATACCTTTGGGACAGGGGTGATACAAGATGTTTTCCAAAGCCTTGGGACTCTCCCCTGTTCCAGGCTCAGGTTGAAGATGCGCTGTAGAGGACTCCCCAGTTCCAACGCACAGGCCTTCAGCAGTCGTGGCGATACACCATCTGGACCCGCTGCTTTGCTGGCACGAAGTCTTTTCAACTCTCTGCTCACATGGGCTGCTGTAATTGTGGGTGGGGATGTCTCACCTATGCTGGTACCAGCAGAAGGATGGTTGGAGGATGCAGTACTTCGAGGTGATAGTGGGTTAGGGTGATCAAACCTATTAAAGAAGTTGTTCATTTGGTTTGCTCTCTCCACGTCTGTCTCGATGGCGGCACCCCGCTTCGAGCTGCATCCAGTGATAATCTTCATCCCATCCCACACTTCCTTCATGCTGTTGTTCTGCAACTTCTGCTCCAGCTTTCTCCTGTACTGCTCTTTCGCCGCCCTGAGTTGGACTCGGAGTTCCTTCTGCACGCGCTTGAGCTCATGCTGATCACCACCTTTAAAAGCCCTTTTCTTCTGGTTCAAAAGGCCCTTGATGTCACTTGTAACCCATGGCTTGTTGTTAGCATAGCAGCGTACTGTTCTTACTGGAACTACAATGTCCATACAGAAGTTGATGTAATCAGTTGTGCATTCAACAGCCTCTTCAATGTTCTCACTATGTGACCCCAGGAATATATCCCAGTCTGTAGTTCCAAAGCAGTCTCTCAGAGCCTGCTCTGCCTCAGGGGACCACTTCCTGAATGAGCATGTGGTTGTAGGTAGCGCCCTCACTCTTGGTTTGTATTGAGGCTGTAGCAGAACCAGGTTATGATCTGCTTTCCCAAGCGCAGGCAGCGGGGTGGCGCTGTATGCGTCTTTAACGTTTGCATACAGTAGGTCGATAGTCCTGTTTCCCCTGGTGTTACAATCCACATACTGGGAGAAGGCAGGTAATGTTTTGTCCAGCGTTACATGGTTAAAGTCTCCAGCGATTAGCACAAGTGCCTCAGGGTGCTGCGTTTGTAACTTAGCAACTGCGGAATGGATGATGTCACTCGCTATCTCCGCATTCGCTTGAGGGGGGATGTAAACAATGACAACAATCACGTGTCCAAACTCTCTGGGCAAATAATACGGACGCAGACTTACGGCCAACAGTTCGATGTCCCTGCAGCAATTGGAGATTTTAATGTTTACATGTCCTGAGTTGCACCACTTTGTATTGACATAGAGAGCGAGTCCTCCTCCTTTCTTCTTCCCGCAGGTACTTGCGTCTCTGTCCGCTCTAACTGTGCTAAACCCGGGTAGCTCCACGTTAGCATCTGGGATGGTAGTTGTTAGCCACGTTTCACTAAAACACAGCAAGCTGCATTCTCTGTAGGTTCTGACAGTTTTCACCAGCACAGCCAGTTCGTCAATCTTATTTGGTAGTGAGTTCACATTTCCCAGGATCACAGAAGGCACCGACGGTTTATAACGCCATTTTCTCTCAAGTTGTCTCGATTTAATCTTATCTTTTATCTTTGCGCCGGCTCGGCTGCCCCGATATCGTCTTCTTACCTCGTCAGGTAAATAAGCAACCACACCGGCATGTGCATTTCTTCTCAGTGCTTTAAGCTGACTACTTGAATAGGCGATTCTCGGAGTGTAAAAATCCATGTCAAGTAGTAAAAATAGTAAAAAGTGTCCAGGGAGCAATTCCACATAAAAGAAAGTGGTAGAAGTGATCAGTGAAATAGATAAAAATAGAGATAAAAAGGTAAAAAGATAAAGTCATATACGGAGCTGCTGGAAAAGGCTGCCACTCGGATGCGGCGCCGGAAAATGGATCCAGTATCCTGTTTTCGAATGTCATGCATGGCATGTGTGGAATTTGAATGTTTCAGGCCTTGTATCGAGAGCAATCAGCATAGCCTAATGCTACCCGTGACCCCGATTTTATTGTGTGCATATGTGTGTGTGTGTGTGTTTTATCAGATGTTATGTCTGAGAATATAAAATCTTTCTGCTCACAGTCCTATCACTGCCACAGTGAGTATGTTTAAGAAAAAGCTAAACGTGTGTCTCAATATCTGGTAAACTGGTAGATATGATTTTGTTCTCTTATTTTTCAAACTTTTTGTCTTACTAGTACTAGTACCATCAAGCAAAATGGGACTAGACCAGTTAGTAGTGGGAATGCTTGTTAGTCCCAAATGGAGTCTTCTTAACAGATTTCTAACATTTTAGTTGCATTCTGAATCACTGGCCATATTTCAGGGTAGCTATTGCAATCTCAGAAGCATGCAAATGAAATTTAAAATGGTGGTTTAACTTTACACAAGTTGAAGCTCTCAAAAGCCTTGAGAAAAATCCTGGGAAATCACATTAACAGCTGGTTTAAAAGTAACAAAAATAAGCTACAAGCTCCATGTAGGAGGAATCCACATGAAGTCTCAGGAGAAAGCTAGAGCAAATTAGAATGTTTCACTGCTGAAAGTTGTAAAAACACCTCCGAAATGGAAATGCCCATCCTTTTTGCTATATTTTTAAGCAGCAAAATGTTAAAAAATGCACAAGTCATGTAAACAGGCAATTGCTTCATTAACTGTGGACTGTGCAAATGCCAGCTAACTGACAAATTCTAAACACTTATATGTATTTTATATTTCACAATTTTCAATAAAAGAACCAATATTGCACTGTGGGACTGAACCTTTATTTGCCTCAATATACAAAACTGATTTATAAATAATTAGTCCAGTATCTGTTGGTGAAGAAAGATTGACTGATCTTGGCTTTGCTGACGATGTTGTAATCTTCACGGAATCAATGGAGGCTCTGATTGAGAAATCTGAGTGTCTGGGCTTGCGAGTGTCCTGGATAAAAACCAAGATTCAGGCTTTTAATGACCTCTTGGGCACAGCCATCAGCAGTGTGTCTGTCTGCTGAGAGAGTGTTGACCTTTCGGTTCACTTACCTTGGCAGCGACATTCATGCCTCTGGTGACTCTTCCTATGAAATCAGTAGACGGATTGGGAGCATATTGGGGCCATGAGGTCTTTGCAAAAAGATGAAGGTCCAAGTCTTTAGAGTCTGGTGCTTCCTGTTTTTCTATATGGATGTGAGACATGGACGTGACCTGAGATGAAGACTGGACTCCTTTGGTACTGTGTCTCTTTGGAGAATCCTTGGGTAACACTGGTTTGACTTTGCCCATGGAGTCCAGAATGAGGCACACATTACCTGCATTGTGAGGGAGCATCAGTTACGGCACTACGGCCATGTGGCACGATTCCCTAAGGGTGATCTGGCTTGCAGGATCCTGAGGACCCAAGCAACTGGAACAGGCCAAGAGGACTCCCATGTTATATGTGGTTGTGGCAGATAGATGGTCATTTCTGGAGGGTGGGATTTGCCTGGGGGGTTGCCAACTGGGATCCCAAGGTGTTTTGTCATGTGGTGGGCATGGCGACATGCTGTACCAGTGCGCACTCCCCAACCTGACTTGACCTGATTTCAAACAGTTAACTAATGGACTATTGATTGTAAAAAATGCAGAAGAGAGGGATGAACACAGAGAGAACAAAAATCATACACAGTTAAAAAGTGAGTCATGTGTGGTGATCCACTTGTCTGCCTTCCTTTTCAATATCAAAAAAAAGACTTGTCTGTCACCACTTGTTTCTCTCTGCCAGTCCTGGCCTCTCTTCCTCCCACCTGTAAGCACCTGCCCCAACTTATTAAGCATATAGCCTGAGGCAGATTTCAACCAAAACTAAGCCCAGAATCACTTCCACATTCAGGGGTTGGTCTTTAAAGTCCCTCAGTGCCACAGTGGACACTAGTAACCACCAAGACCAGTGTTTTTTAAATGTCACTAACTTTAAAGGAACAGATCCTTCCACACTAGGTCTATGTGCTGAATTCTAAAACAGTGGAGAGAAGCAACTAGTCTTTTGCTAGTCCTTAATGTTAAGAGAGTAACACAATCCCACATCTCTTGTTCTGCAACCATACACTGCCCTCTAATAGCCACAAGATATTCTGACTTCTTAGGAATCCTATGTGGCAACTCTCTCAGTTTAGCCAAAGGGATAGTCATTTCTCTCAGGCTGCATTTTTCTTTCTCTTCACCTTCTTGTTAGGTGTTTGTGTTGATTTTAAATGTTCTATTGGAGTTCTCTTTGTAATGTTGATTTATTAAAAGTGGTCCATTAGGATTTTTATGGGAAAAAAAAGACAGTTACAGCAGCTACTGTACATAGTTATAAGCAACTTAAACACATTTCAGTGTTAAGCACACTTTTCAAAGATAGCACATGAGCTCAGGACACAGTATTTTGTGGCAAATGTCTAGCCCATGACGATTATTCAAGTAAAGACAAGCAAAAATACAAGATCTAGTTTGATGGATTAAGTGGTTCATAAATCACAGCAAATCACTCTGTCAAATGACTGTCTTTATCAATATTAATAGAAAGTCATTACAGTTGGGCAAGCCATCTGCCAGATCAATCAAAAGGCCGAGCTTCTGCTATCAGATCCCAGCTCCTACGCTCCTGAAACATTTATAACAGTTATGAAGTAAAGGTTCATGCTATATTCTACTAGAATGTGACCTTATAATGGCATATGTCTCAACTGGGAATGCTTGTGTGGTACAGGAAAGAAAAAGTAATAAAGCAAAGCTTCAAAGTACACACAATTCTAAAAGATTGTCCATTGACAACTATATATCTCTCTATTATAAAAGAAAATCTTGAGACAAGATTTTTGCTAAGAGATGTTTTCAAGTTCCGCGCGATGAGACTATTGCCAAGAGATTTTTTCAAGTCCTGCCCTCCTCTCAATCATTTCCAGTTAACTGCCCACACCCACGGTCCTCTCACCTCTCATTTGTGTGAATGCTTTTGCCAGACACAGTTCCTATGCTCTCTGCTCTTATACATTTTTACGTTTTCCTAACTTTAAGATCCCAATAAAAGAGGACTTATTATGTCCAATTCTTATTGAAGAATTTCATCCCAAAGGGTTAACAATAGAAAAAATGAGTACATGGGCAATCCTAGCACCAAGAAACGATGAAGTCAAACGAATTAACGCAAGAATTGTCAATCAGTTACACAGCAAATTGGTTAAATGAGTATCAATAGATTATGTTGAAACAGTTGGTGGTGATGTTGCGGAAGATGAAAACATCAACTTCCAATATCCCGTCGAATATCTACAACCATTAACACCGTCCAGTCTTCCACCAGCCAAATTACTGTTGAAAGAAGGATGTATTGTAATGTTATTGCGTAATTTATGTCTGAGTGATGGGCTATTCATTAGTACAAGATTAATTGTATTCAAAATTGGTCGAACAATTTTGACATATAAAATTTTAACAGGCGACAAGAAAGGTAATGTAGTACTTCTTCCACAGATAACAGACACCAAAGGAGATCTTGATATGCCATTCGTATTAAAATATTTACAGTTTCCTGTTAGAATAGCTTTTGCTATGACAATTAACAAATCACAGCGACAAACATTAGAAAAAGTCGGTTTATTTATTAGAGCAAAAGAAACAATATTCACTCACAGGCAGTTATACGTTGCGTTGTCACGATGTACCTCCAAACACTGAATCAAAATTCAAAGCAATATTAATGAAAAGTTAATTCAAAAAATAGTTTTTACTGAAGTTTTACAGTAAAAGTGTAAGTTTAGAAAGTATGTGTGTGTTAATTTCAAAGCAAAACAGAATGAAAACATATAATGCAATGAATACCTCTAACGCAACATGAAACATAATTTTCTTTCAATATATTACGTTTTACTATTTTATACTATGGTTAATTACTTGCTGTAATGTAAAATAGCTAGCTCTATTATGCATATGTAACAATTCCCATGAAAATAACAATCTGTTTAAATTGTACATCCGCTTCCCCATACGTGAGCAACAGATCGACAAAGTGGCTAGTGCGTACCACCCGCCTGAGGGTTGGTGAGCAAAGTGAGCAGGGGGCAGAGTCCCCTAGTTGTTAAAAAAAAAAAAAAAAAAAAAAAGCTGATTGCTATATACTGTTATCAGTCCACCAAATTCACTACATTCAGTTCAGAGTTGTGGAGACAAAAGCCCTTCCTGAACTGCATCAGGTGCAAGGCAGGAGGCAACACATATGGCATACTCATGCATGCACCCACAACTCTCTTTTTTGAAGCCAGTTTACAGCTCTCAATTAACTACAATTTCAAGTTATTTTCTTACTAAGCACTCCAGAATGAAGGAAAAAAGTCTCCATAGCCTCACTAGTAAATATTAGCAGGCAAGCCACAGGTCAAAGTTGGCAAGATTTTAAGTTATTTTATTATTAAAACTAAGTGTGAAGGCAAGTGCAACAGCTGCATTGTATCCATAAAAGGAAAATGTACTTCAAAAACAAAATCCAAAACCGAAAAAATCTCAGACATTCATGACTTCTAAAGATACGGCACAGTCAACTAGGAAATTAAAAAATAATATGAATGAATATCACCCTGTTGCACCCAGCAGCACTAAATTTAAAGTGGAATAACTTGAGAGGAAACCAAGAATTACAATAAATAAGGCTTTAACAAATATTTAATAAACAAAACTCTCAACTGGCTAAACTTTGAAAATTTGATAAGAAAGCAACAGTTTTGCACCAAAATCCACAGAACATAATTTACTTCCTCCTAAAGAAAATCTTCTTATGAAAAAAGCGGTCACAGGCGATTTGAACTGGGCAGGCCAAGACATCCAAATAACATGTGGCTATCCAATTACACAGACAAAAAAAAAAAAAAAAAAAACAGTAGTCTTTAACTGATCACTGAAATGATTTTAAATGAACAAAAAAATCTAATTCAGAAACAAGAAATCATGAAAAAAATGCTTGTCTTTTAGATAGATAAATAGATAGATAGATAGATAGATATTCACCTTACCAGCTGTCGCTGCTTTTGGATGCACAACAAGTGGAATCAGATTTGAGAGGTGGTGCTGTACACGTGCGCACATGTGAAGTTTAATAAAATGAATGTTGGAATACACTGCTAGCAGCACAAAGACAGAAGGCTATAAGAAGAGGGCTACAACAATGAAAAATTAAATAAAAAAATAAATGTAACACTCGTCCTTAGCTCTTACTGAGAGTGCCAAACCAAGTTCCTTTGAATATATGTAGTCTGCCTATTTCTCACCATTTTCCTTCTTTCCTTTTATCTTTAGACTTGATAGTACAATTAATTTACAATATAAACACATTTCCTGACACCTTAGCAAAACACTAATGCTCTATTCACCCTTTATATCTATACCAAGTTAATATCAAAAACACACAATTGCCCAATTAATCTGTTTGTATGTATTTAAATATTATGAATATATATCAATAACACCTACATTTACAGTTATATTTATACATCAATCACACATTAGCAATTACATATATAAATGACACATACATGTAACTTGGATAAGTTCTTGAGATAGATTAAATGTGATCCAAAAGTTCTTTACATATACTACATGAAAATAACATGCTTGTTTGAAAACTTTGTTAATAAATCCCACTTTTCACCAATGTCAGCCAAAAGAAAACTGAAATGAAAATGGTACCAAAAATAAAATGTTGCAGGCCTGGTGGACATTTGTAAATAGTGCAGATGAAACAAGCAGGTCCTTCACTCCTGTACGGCACATGGGTAACTCCACTCCACAGTCCAAAGCAGAGCCGAGATGATCCATATGGCTGACATATTATTAACGATATGCTCAGTAATGGTCGTCAGTCAGCTGCAGGTAAGTCCGACACACCCCCAAACTTCAGGTTTCAATGAAGGCCAAGTTTGTTCAGCCACTAAGAGCCAGTGCTTGGAGAGCTTGGCTGATTCAATACAGTCATAGAAGCAACCGAGACAAACCTTACTATATTATATCAGTTAGCCTCATGTTGGAATAGGCTACTTAAAAAATTAACTTCTAGTTAAAATCACTAACTTCCCTCATCTGTAACCTCAACTTTAGTGAGTGGTCGATTCCTCACATAATATCTAAATGTGTACCCTACCCATCTACAAACTTCTTTTCTTTTTCTTTGTCTGTACCTCCCTTTCTCCTTTTCATATGCCCTTTTTCACAACCTTTGACCTGCCCTATCATTTACTACAATTACCATGTAGCTGAATTTTCCTAAGTTAATTCATTTCCATTATTTAGTTTTATTGTTGCAATTCAGATGCAGCTGATGCTGCAGTACCACAAGTGCTCTTTCACTTTAAAGGCCAGTGCACTATATAATTGTAAGCATAATGTGAAAAAATGAAATGTAACATAAACACAAAGCATAAGAATGCAATCTAATTAACTTAAAATCCATGTCTGTAGGATATGGTTGAAAAGCTGGAATTCCCAGAGGAAAAATCTCTCTGGATTTTGTTGGAGCATCAAGAGCCACACAGCCATTTAGCAGGTTGGCATTTGAACCCAGGGCTCTGGAGGTGTGAGGCAGCATATTTGGGTATTTTGCTTACTATGTATTACTTCTGTGTCTGCTTATTTAAAAATTAGGCAGAAGCCTAAGCAAGTATTTTAGATTTGCAGTGAGGTAGTTTTAGAAGAGCATTAGAGTAGAGAAAGGCTATGATAAGTGTCTAAACAGGACACCCATGACTATGAAAGAGAGGTAATTGTGAAACTAGAAGTCAGGATGCCAAAATCCACCTGCATCACAAAGGTCATTTACATTTGTAAAAGACATTGATATGCTATAATATAAAAAAAATAAACTGTATTCCTTAAGGAGAACTACAGAAGGTCTTCAAAACAAAGAGAAAAGCTGTCAGGAAAGGAAACGCTTATTTATTCAGTCTGACAAGCATCAGTGAGGACAAGTACCTGCCTCAGGGTTTTTTTCCAGTTAGGACAAGGTAATGTGTGCAGGGATCGTAAAAAAAGTGAGAATGCCTCACAGAAATAGGAAAATGTAGTTATTTTATTCACTGCATATACCTACAAATCTTGAAATACAGAGAAAGAAAAGTTATTCTGGGAGGAAAATGGGTATATTATCTAATAGAAAATCTTTGGGATAAGGTGAAATGGGAAATTCACAGCTTAGATATGTATAGCAACTGAGTGATGCCATGCAGTCAGTATGCACCAAGATACCAAAGGAACATTTCCAGCACCTTGCTGAATCTTCACCTTGAGGAATTCTTAAAGCTGCTCTCAGGGCACGAATCACTAGCACCAGTCGTAAAGCCCACTCATACACACACTCACACTCAGAGTGAATTTAGAATTGCCAGTTAACCTTACCAATAGGATATGCATTTACAAATGACATATTTCAAATATGTGGCCACAAATAATGAGGGGCATACTGTACCATTCAGCCAGCTGGCCTGAGTCAGGTTTGTTCCATGAATCTGTTGCACCATCTCTTGTATTTTAAATTTATCAAATCTCTTACTCACAATGGACAATGTTGCTTGGTCATTTAAAGCCAAAGGATGATGAGCTGAAAAATTAGAAGGCAGATTGAAAAAATAAAGAAATTTCTAGGACTATCACTATCCAACAAAAGAGAAGGCGTATAACCTCCTCTGCAACTTCTATAAGTTGTCTGCTCAGCATTCCCTCAAGGCTACCACGCTGTGTGATACATACCTTGACCCTGATGGCACAACAAGGTGTTACACAATATCTTAAAAACCAACAGTAGCAGATTTATTAAATTTATTAATACAATCTACCAAAAAAACAGAGAAGACAATAGCCAAGCTTACTTTTGTCATTTATGGCAGGAATGTTAAGTTACCTTGGTTCAGCAAAGAGATTGCCTTCTCAGTTCTCATTCTTCATACCAGCCTACTGTTTTCTAACAGGGGTTTCTCTTCATGTGTGAATCTGCCGCAAAGGAGCTTCTGCAGCCAAACATCCATCTGCAAGTGGTTTGTGTTTGGACATGAAGAAAGGAGTCCCACAAAGTGAGCTGTTGGCCTATGACATGTTTCCAGATACATTGTCCTCTTTTACTTTACATATATTCTCTTCTGTTTACCTAAAGTTTACACATTATCTAATTTTGCATTTTAATTATATAAAGAAAATGGTTTATTTCAGTGGCAGAATGAAACATGGCTCCTGTATTTTTGGAGCCACAAAAGAATTTTCAGCCAAATGTAGAAGCATTAGAATGACTGCTCTACATGCTGTAAGACACACAGTGAAAATAATATGATGAAGATTTGTCATAACAACATATTCCTTTATCCACATAAGATCATCAGTAACCTAAACATTTTTATTATTAATATCTGCATTTTTTACAATTTGCATAAATCAGAACTGCTGTAGCCTTCCAATATTCTGCATAAAATCTTTGGCATCATTCTGACTTCCTTTACCTTAAAACGGTAAATAAATGGAAATGCTTTTCTATTGTGTGAAGTGTGCCATATACTGTAAAAGTGAATTGAACTGAGGAAGGACACTGGCCCAGTAATTAGTCATACTGCATATCTTGCAATTCACCTTGGTTCATTTCCCTGCCTTGATCTTTGTATTTTTTACATGTCATGCTGTATTTTTTCATTCCACAGCCCATAACCAGCCCATGAGGCTGATGGTTCCATGAGCCAGAGTACGCTCAATAGTTAGTTTACCTTCCATCTCTTACCTGCTTATCCAGCTCACAAGGGTAGGGGTATAGTGACAATCCCAGAAGTACAGGACACAAGAAAGGAACAAACCCTGGATGGACCACACGACCTTTAAACTGTTTGGTATTGTAACCAAAGAGAGGCCTGCATACAGTACACTAATACCCGCCACAGCATTGTTAGATAATAGAACAAAGTGGAATGAAACTAAAAGAGAAAACCTGCATTGAACTTGAGTCTCATCCAGGTTCAGTTCCTGACTCATTTCAACACAGTAACAGAAACAGTAAGCTTAAAAAAGTGCTAGATAATAGGGTTCTTATACAACTGTTGCAGTAATGTAATTTTTTGGGCGTTTATTATAATAGATATTAAATGCTTCGCAAGTATAACATGTTAATGCAATTAGCAATCAAAATGCTATTGGCACTAATGTGGGGTTTGAACATAAATGAAAATTACAGCATTGTTTGTCTCCATAGGTGGTTACCCATAGCAGAGAGGGTGAAAAAAAATCATTGTGCATTAAAATAAAGTGTGTGGCCAGAAGAAACAAAGAAAAAAAATTCTAAGTAAATTCACAGTGTGAAAAGAAAATAAGGTTACATTTGACATTTCAAGTAGGAGCCTTCTTCAGAATAACTGGGAAAAGAAAGACTAAGAGCATTTTTTTTTCCACTCTTCCCGGCAATTTTATAGAAGCTTGAAACATCAATTCTAACTTTATTTTCTTTTCATACTTAGAAGCACTAAGTACTCTGATTTCACTGAGCTTTGACAAAAATCCTTTGTTTGTTCAAATGGACATAACAACAATTTTACCGAAAAACCAAGAAGGTGTTCATGTCTTCTTCACCAGTCACTTGTGGGCAGGAAGGTGAGAAGACACTCCATCTGACATGCTGAAGTGCCTTCTGGGTACTGGCAGAGTATGATGGGAGCAGCGCCACCTGAGCTCTTGTCTTCTTACAGTCAATTTCTTAACTAGAAGCCAAACTCTACCTTTAGCCATACATTCTCTTTCATTACTCAGCCTGCAATTGCTCACACCATGTATAATCAAAAACATAATTCAAAACTCAAAAACACAAACTTCAAAAAAGTTAGCGCTTTAAAATAAATGTTTTGTCACTTTTCCAACAATTGAATTTTAATTATAATTGTATTTATTTAATTGTTTCTAATAAGCTTCCCTTAGTTGATCATCCAAGCCTTACTGAGTCATTGACAGCACAACAATGATAATTTTTACATATTTAATATATTCTATTGAAAAACAATAACCTAAAAGCAAACCACAGGTGAAAAGTGAAAGAAAAACAATTATGAAAATGCATGCATGGACAGGGCCGTCTTAACGCATTGGCATGCTCGGCAGTTGCCCGGGGGCCCCATGCCAGCTAATCTATGTACGTTGTGTCTTGCTGAGGGGTTGGCAGGTACAGGCCCCAGTGCACTGCTTATGCCCTGGGACCTATAATGCTGTTAAGACGGCCCAGTGCATGGAGTAACATGCTAGTGTGTCTGGAGATTTAGCTAACAGTTGAAGCATTTTTCATTTTTCCTCAGGTACTTCATCAAGGAGTTACTTATCACATTTTGTTTATTAATATTGCTTAACCATAAGTCACATCAAAAAACAATAGGGATAATTAAATGTAATTACATATATTAGTAGAGTATCTAAAATATGTTTTAGACATATGACTCTATGTATGATGAGCAAATTTCACTGACATGGGTGATATATAAATTGCATTGGTTGATGTTCAGTTGTTAGTTGTTGTTTGTGCAGTGTCTATGGCTAACTGCAATTAGATTACACTTTAGGGAAAAGTACCTGATAGAAAGTTAAAGTCTATGTACATGTTTTGAGCTAAAATTATTGGCTCTAACAAACATTGTGGTGCTTTACTGATAATATGTTGTGTTGAAGGAAATGTCAAATCATTATGATCAGCATATCACGCAGCAGTACGGTTGGTTAAATTGTGATGTAAATGCTGAGAACACGTTTATTCACTGCATGCATAATATGTCACTAAGCCACATTTATGGGGTTAATTTCCTCTTCCATTTAAGTTGCTTGCCTTTTTTTTCTTTTGCGATCGCGAACATCATATCATTTACCTGGTACAATTTCACGTTCCATGAGAAATGAGTTGGTGTGACAGAGGTTCACGCAAGCCACTGCTGCTGCATCAGGCACAAGCCACATGACACTCTGCTAGTGTTTCACTAACTTGCACTGGGAATCTGTTTTGCAGTCAAGAATGGCTATCAAAAGAGTAAAAGAAGAAAATACCCAAGCTAAAGTAACTGAACTCAAGGTAAATGTGAAAAACTAAACTAATCCGTAATTGAAGTTGCACATAATGTTTCTCTATTTTACGACAAACAAACATTTGCCAAGATTTTCAAATGGAGTTTTTGAAAATTAAAATGTATATAGTTTGTGCTTCCTAAGATATTGCAATGAAAACTAACTTTCTCAATACATTTCCTTAAAGAAAAAGAATGCCAAACTGCAACAAAATCAGTTCACTGGGAGAGGACTTGTTTCTTGGGGACTGTCAGACATGACAACAACAGTAGGTGCTTCTGACGTAACATGCAAACACACATGAATAATTGGTCTCTGTGAGAGACTGAAATCCTCTGTAACATGTTCTGGCAAATAAGCAAATTTAATTTGACCGAATTATGGATTTAAAGTGCAAATATGTATTTTTCTAATTGGTGGAAAATTAATTAAATACTGTTTTAACCATTGAAACAAATGTAATATAAGTGCAATAAGAAAGTGCAACCTGTAATGGAGTAGGAATTCATGTAAGGAGTGCACCCATTGCTGATGGGGATAGGCTGTGCATCCTTTAAACACACACTGATAAAATGGCGCTTTATTAGTGGATATCAATTGTACATCTTCTGCCTAGCCACTCACTTCTTGATTCCTAGTAGTGCTGTGCACCATACTGAAACCAGTCCATGACCAGATGCCAGTCTATTACAGGGCACACTCATTGACTGCCCGTTTCTCCTCATACAAGATCAATTTGAGGTGACTATTACCCTACAGTATCTCTGTAGATGTTGGCAGGTTTCCTTTGTGGTTTTGTTTAATCAGCCTGAAAAACTGATAAATGTCATCTCCTGGGGCACTAACACATACAATACTTAACCTTATTGATTCTGATAATGTTTTTGTTTTCACTATCTATACCAATATTTCAAAAATGCTTACTTATTTGCAACGGTTGTTGCGAGAGGTGATGCTATTATTTTAGATTATGAGATTATTTGTGTATTTCAGGTGCCCAAGTCTGTTACCATTTTAATGGCTGATATGTTTGTAATTTAGGAGACAGACTCCTAAGGATTTTTGTTTAACATTTTTTTAATACACTAAAAGAAAGTGCACAGTTCTTTTTTATTGGTACCCCATTTTTCTTTGTTTCTTATGCCTCTGTTGTTTCTGAAGAATCTTCTACCTGATCTAAAGTGTTCTTGTACTGAGTGTGTGTTTTGTTAGAAATATACATTAAGGCTCAGTATCAGGAATTTAGGTGAACTTTAATAAAGAAGTCATTGCACAGAATTCTGATTATTCAGTTCATACACAACTGTTTCATTGTGTGCTGGTGACATTTCAAAGAGGACCAGCTTCAGGCCAAGCTGTATTACCATTCTCCTAATTGGTTTCCATGCTGTAGCTAAAAAGGTTAAACTACTCTGCATCACTGGCAGGAATGCAAACATTTACAATGTCCTCTCATACAGCTGCTTGAATCAGAGGTGCTGTGTTTTTCCGTTAATTCAGACAACTGAACACTGACATTCTACAGAATGGGATACCTTTATAAAGTGTCACTGCGACTCCAAACACTTAATTAAGGAGGCAGTGCACACTGTGGGAGGCACAGCTGCCTCAGAGGAGGCTTGTCCATTTCCTTTAATCACAAAGGAGACAGCACATCTGTCCAAAGTTAAATCAGGTGAGTCCTGCTTTATTTAGAAAGCATAATTCTATGCATCTGCATTGCCCTCACAAAATTTCAGAATTTACTTTTAGCTTTTAAAATTTTATGTGGCTTTCAGGTGTACTGTAATTTTAAATATGCAATCAATTAATTAATTTAATTTTTTTTCCATTTTAAATATGTTGCTATTTTTTCATTTTAAATATATTGCTATTAAATAATTCAAAGGCACACAGCAGATACTGTATACATATATATAGTATATATATATATATATATATATATATATATATATATATATATATAAAATTTTTTTCTGGAGACCCAAAGTCCATTTTTGGGACGCACCTTTGTGAGACCTTCTGGTGTAACTTTTTAACAACGGGTATCCACGCTTTGTATAGCTTAGCTGCCTCACAAAATCTAAATCTGTCACTGGCAGCAGCTGCAAGAGAATGTCAGAGAAGATCCAAGACATAAAATCAGGCCTGACTTAGAGACTTTCAATGACAGTCCTGGAAATAAACCCAACAGGAGAGTATTAATGGGCAAAGATATGGTAGAAAGTGAAAAAGGGGAATTGCTGTATCTGACTCAATGTCAATTAGTAAATGTCAATGACTCTAGCCAAGTCATTTCACCTGCATGAATTACAACTGTAAAATATCTGAGTCATGGGTAAATCATCCATCCATTATCCATCCTACTATATCCTAACTACAGAGTCACGTGGGTCTGCTGGAGCCAATCCCAGCCAACACAGGGTGCAAGGCAGGAAACAAACCCTGGGCAGGGTGCACACACACACACAAAGCACACACTTGGGACAATTTAGAATCGCCAATTCACCTAACCTGCATGTCTTTGGACTGAGTGAGGAAACCGGAGTACCCGGAGGAAACCCATGCAGACACGGGGAGAACATGCAAACTCCACGCAGGGAGGACCCGGAAAGTGAACCCAGGTCTCCTAACTGCAAGGCAGCAGCACTACCACCGCGCCACTGTGTGGCCCGTTAAAGATGATAATAAAGATAAAGATAATAATAATAAAGATAAAGATAATCATCTTTATCCAAACTCTAATGGGTCTTATTAGTATCACATCTATGCTTCATGTTCCAAATTTATAAGTAACCAAACCAACATAGATTCTCACTTGACAGAAGTAAACACATGTCCATTAACTGCATAAGACTGAAGATTAACTGGTGTATGTCCAAGTGGACAGGTGTTATAATAAGTTTGTTATAATATTAAGTTTAATGTCACAGTCTCTGTGCAGACATTTTAAATCTGTTTTTCTTTTCTTTGTACATGCATAGCTGAACCAGATTTAGTACAAAGGGGCTCAGCATTTAGAATTGCTGGGCCAAGCATAGGACAAGATAGACAAAGACAGCTAGGAGGAATGTATAGTCAGCCTAAAGACAGGTATATACTATTTTTTCCTCTGTTAAAAGTCAGCAGAAAATCTTCTTTTCTTGTTTAGAAATGGACAATTTGCCAACGTGGGGGCCTGCATGTGGAGAAAGCAGTATAAAAGACTTGGATAGTAGCCAAACACTTTGGAAGCTGACGGACGGATGGAAGACTACGTGATTCGGTCCTGAAAACCCTTCCTACGCTGCGACGATGACTGTATACTCTACACGCCAGGTCCCCACCCTTGGAATGAGTATTGTAACTCGCTTCCCTCATCTTATATGCAGCGTAAGCCGATATTAAACAAAGCCTCTTTAATTTATAATTATTTAAATTCAGGTTAATTAAGATGCCGCAATTGAAAAGAACATATTTCCAAGGAGCTAGCACCTCATATCGGAAAACAATAGGTCAATTTATTTCATCTACAATTGCTCAAATGTAGAATTTCTGGATATACAAATGCTGTAAGCATTTTCATTCCATGACAAAATATTTGAAACATTTTTTCAAAAACATTGAAGTGGCCAAAGTAAAAAAAAAAAAAAAGTTCCAACAAACATCATTTAGATGATACTGTAAAAAGGAATGGATCTAACACGGCTATGTTTTTGTGAGTGGAAGAGATCCTTTTTAAAGGCAAATGATGGATTAACAGGCTAGCAGGAATGCTGTTCCGTACACAAGCATTAGTGTCGTGATTAAAAGAAGTCAAAACTCAATCAATTATATAGGCAAAGATCAAAACCTTATGTTCTCTAGATTGATTTGGTTAAGATATTTCTTTCACAAAAACCATCTCTTTATTTTCAACAGAGTTAAAAAAAATTGCCTTGACGCAGATCTGTCTTTAAAATGGCCATTGTGATAATCTGATGCAGTACAGTACTTGTGACTGTACACCTGAACAGAGAAGCTGGTCATTTCGTCAAAGATTAACACCCAATAAGAACATATAAATAAAACACATATTAAAAATCCTTAGACAGATAGATAGATTATGGGTGTTATGCAGTTATGAGAGGAAAATTAAAATACTTAGAGAAAAGCCCATCTGCACGTGGGCTGAAGATGCAAACTCCACACATGAATGGCTCAGGCTGGGAGTCAAACTCTGACTCTTGATCTGACAAGCAGAATTGCAAACCATAATGACAATGTTTCGCCTTCTCAAAGTGTCTGTTAATAATAAAACTAAATGGCAAAGTATACATGTAAATATATTCACCCATTGCCAACTTGCAAATGTAAATATGGGCCTGTTTTACTCAACCTGTAAAAGGATTTTTAATTAACTAATTGGCAGACCATAGAAACTAAAAATAGGCAATACAATCTCATTCATGAAGATTTTAAACACAGGCTCCCATAAAGGCTAATGCCTCAGCCCAAGATTCAATTCATGTTTCACTCATAATGGTACATCTATATTTATTTTGTCAAATGTACCCTTTCCCCCACCATGAAGTGCTAATTTAAAAACAACATTAAGACTTCATACAGAAATGAAGTGACAGGTGTAATAAAATGGTGTAATAACTAAATCCTAAATCCTTGTGGACTTCAGCAAGGGTAAAGGAAGCAATATTTCAGACGTCAACTGGAATGAAGCAACTGTGAAAAATGCTTGCTGCTTCACATTTCAGCTCCTTAATGGACCACTAAGCTCATGTACTAAAAGCAGGAATAGTACCGTCACATTCTAAGGTGACGGTGAATGTCACAGCCAGACTGTCCTGCCACATCACACAGAAGTGCCAACCATTCAATGCAACATGCCAGAGCAACCTTCTGCCTGTTCAAGCAGCATTAAGACACTGGATGAAGCAGTGCTGGCAGTATGGATTTTATGGGCATGTTAGAGAAAATGGTAAGAGCAAAAATAGAAACAGAAATAAGGGTCAAGACAAATCAAAAGTTGCGGAACAGAATATTTAAAAAAGAAAAAACAAAGAGTAATCTTTGATTGTTTATGAGGTGAGAAATAGTCAGCAACAGGCAGGAACTCAATACAACAGGCAGTAAAACAATCCAATAAACTAATAAAACATAAAAAAGCCAAAAATCCCACCTTTCGAAAACGTAAAATACCCCCAAACATCAATAAGGTATTTTTTCAGAATCTGTGAAATACACTCACCTAAAGGATTATTAGGAACACCTGTTCAATTTCTCATTAATGCAATTATCTAATCAACCAATCACATGGCAGTTGCTTCAATGCATTTAGGGGTGTGGACCTGGTCAAGACAATCTCCTGAACTCCAAACTGAATGTCAGAATGGGAAAGAAAGGTGATTTAAGCAATTTTGAGTGTGGCATGGTTGTTGGTGCCAGACGGGCCGGTCTGAGTATTTCACAATCTGCTCAGTTACTGGGATTTTCACGCACAACCATTTCTAGGGTTTACAAAGAATGGTGTCCATCCATCCATTTTCCAACCCGCTGAATCCGAACACAGGGTCACGGGGGTCTGCTGGAGCCAATCCCAGCCAACACAGGGCACAAGGCAGGAACCAATCCTGGGCAGGATTGCCAACCCACCGCAGGACACACACAAACACACCCACACACCAAGCACACATTAGGGCCAATTTAGAATCGCCAGTCCACCTAACCTGCATGTCTTTGGACTGTGGGAGGAAACCGGAGCGCCCAGAGGAAACCCACGCAGACACGGGGAGAACATGCAAACTCCACGCAGGGAGGACCCAGGAAGCGAACCCAGGCCTCCTAACTGCGAGGCAGCAGCACTACCACCGCGCCACCGTACCGCCCCAAAGAATGGTGTGAAAAGGGAAAAACATCCAGTATGCGGCAGTCCTGTGGGCGAAAATGCCTTGTTGATGCTAGAGGTCAGAGGAGAATGGGCTGACTGATTCAAGCTGATAGAAGAGCAACTTTGACTGAAATAACCACTCGTTACAACCGAGGTATGCAGCAAAGCATTTGTGAAGCCACAACACGCACAAACTTGAGGCGGATGGGCTACAACAGCAGAAGACCCCACCGGGTACCACTCATCTCCACTACAAATAGGAAAAAGAGGCTACAATTTGCACGAGCTCACCAAAATTGGACAGTTAAAGACTGGAAAAATGTTGCCTGGTCTGATGAGTCTTGATTTCTGTTGAGACATTCAAATGGTAGAGTCAGAATTTGGCGTAAACAGAATGAGAACATGGATCCATCATGCCTTGTTACCACTGTGCAGGCTGGTGGTGGTGTTGTAATGGTGTGGGGGATGTTTTCTTGGCACACTTTAGGCCCCTTAGTGCCAATTGGGCATCGTTTAAATGCCATGGGCTACCTGAGCATTGTTTCTGACCATGTCCATCCCTTCATAACCATCATGTACCCATCCTCTGATGGCTACTTCCAGCAGGATAATGCACCATGTCACAAAGCTCGAATCATTTCAAATTGGTTTCTTGAACATGACAATGAGTTCACTGTACTAAAATGGCCCCCACAGTCACCAGATCTCAACCCAATAGAGCATCTTTAGGATGTGGTGGAATGGGAGCTTCGTGCCCTGGATGTGCATCCCACAAATCTCCATCAACTGCAAGATGCTATCCTATCAATATGGGCCAACATTTCTAAAGAATGCTTTCAGCACCTTGTTGAATCAATGCCACGTAGAATTAAGGCAGTTCTGAAGGCGAAAGGGGGTCAAACACCGTATTAGTATGGTGTTCCTAATAATCCTTTAGGTGAGTGTATATTTCTAGAGTGCACACTAATTGATGTGCTCTTCTTTCATACCACAATACTGCTATCATGTGACTATTTCATAACTGACATTGCCAGACAACATCATAATGTACAGTATGCTTGGTAAGTGTCCAATAACTTGTGAGAGGAGGGGCCAGAAACAAACCAGACTAGCAATCAGATTGTGTGTTCCTCTGTCCATCTCCGTTACAGGATAATTTTGTATTTCAATCTTCATTACATGTCTTGACTCTTAGAAATGTTTGTATTGACAACGTATTTACCTCTTCTGATCAAAACAGGCAATTTCCTCTACACATCATTTTTAATTTACGAGTCAGAATCCTTGATGAAAAGAATAAGTTTATCTTACCTAATCCTCCATCAATGCACACACTTTAAAATATTTTAACTAGTAATGAGACTAGTGGAAATATTTTCAGACTTTATTAATTAACGTTACGATTCTCACTAAAAAAAGAGGCCACTCGATCAATATCTCAGGTACTTTGATTATTCATAACATTCATTCTTTCAAATTAAGCAAAATATTCTGCAATTCAGCTCAAAACTGTTCATTTCTCTCCAGATTAAAATGAACCAGGGATTGGACTCAAACATTGAACAATGCCATGTCAAACCAGCCTCACAAGGTCATATGTTTTGGAGCCACTCTATATTAAAACCTTTTTGGGCAAAGATATTTTCTCATCTGTCTGACAGTGCCAGATTTACAATCATTCTACATCCTCTTTCAGCAATATTTGGAGTGATTTCTGAGGAGACTAGACTATCCAGTGATAAACTCAGTGTGATTTCTTACACTAAATTGTTAGTAAATTGACTAATTTTACTCAACTCGAAGAATTCTATTACACTTCCCAGAAAAAAAAAGTCTTAAATTATTTAATACTAGAAAAATTTAAATTTTCTTTGTGAAGAACTGTGCAGAGCTTACTCTCACCTCGGAGTACTGCACCCTCCACCTATCCTTCTGCTGATACCAGCATAGGAGAGACATCCCCACCTACAATTACAGCAGCGCAGGTGAGCAGAGAGCTGAGGAGACTTCGTGCCAGCAAAGCAGCGGGTCCAGATGGAGTATCGCCACGACTACTGAAAGCCTGTGCGCTGGAGCGTCCTCTACAACACATCTTCAACCTGAGCCTGGAACAGGCGAGAGTCCTGAGGCTTTAGAAAACATCTTGCATCACCCCAGTCCCAAAGGTATCACGTCCTAGTGAGCTGAATGACTTCCAGCCTGTCGCTCTGACGTCACATGTGATGAAGACCATGGAGCGGCTGCTGCTTCACCACCTGAGGCCACAGGTCCCCCACGCCCTTGACCCTCTGCAGTTCACATACCAGGAGAAGGTGGGAGTGGAGGATGCCATCATCTATATGCCACACCGATCCCTCTCCCACTTGGACAGAGGCAGTGGTGCTGTAAGAATTATGTTTCTGGACTTCTCTAGTGCCTTCAGCACCATCCAACCTCTGCTCCTTAGGGACAAGCTGACAGAGATGGGAGTAGATTCATACCTGGTGGCATGGATCGTGGACTATCTTACAGACAGACCTCAGTATGTGCGTCTCGGGAACTGCAGGTCTGACATTGTGGTCAGCAACACAGGAGCGCCGCAGGGGACTGTACTTTCTCCGGTCCTGTTCAGCCTATATACATCAGACTTCCAATACAACTCAGAGTCCTGCCACGTGCAAAAGGACGCTGATGACACTGCTATCGTGGGCTGCATCAGGAGTGGGCAGGAGGAGAAGTATAGGAACCTAATCAAGGGCTTTGTTAAATGGTGCGACTCAAACCACTTACACCTGAACACCAGCAAAACCAAGGAGCTGGTGGTGGATTTTCGGAGGCCCAGGCCCCTCATGGATCCCGTGATCATCGGAGGTGACTGTGTGCAGAGGGTACAGACCTATAAATACCTGGGAGTGTAGCTGGATGATAAATTGGACTGGACTGCCAATAATGATGCTCTGTGCAAGAGAGGACAGAGCCGACTATACTTCCTTAGAAGGCTGGCGTCCTTCTACATCTGCAATAAGATGTTGCAGATGTTCTATCAGACGGTTGTGAAGAGCGCCCTCTTCTACGCGGTTGTGTGCTGGGGAGGCAGCATAAAGAAGAGGGATGCCTCACGCCTGGACAAACTGGTGAGGAAGGCAGGCTCTACTGTAGGCACGGAGCAGGACAGTTTGACATCCGTGGCAGAGCGACGGGCACTGAGCAGGCTCCTGTCAATCATGGGGAATCCACTGCATCCATTGAACAGTATCATCTCCAGGCAGAGGAGCAGCTTCAGTGACAGACTGCTGTCACTGTCCTGCTCCACTGACAGACTGAGGAGATCGTTCCTCCCCACACTATGCGACTCTTCAATTCCACCCGGGGGGAGTAAACGTTAACATTATACAAAGTTAATGTCTATTTTAACCTGCATTTTTATTACTCTTTAACTTAATATTGTTATGTATGCTGCTGCTGGAGTATGTGAATTTCCCCTTGGGATTAATAAAGTATCTATCTATCTATCTATCTATCTATCTATCTACACTAAACTGTTAGTAAATTGACTAATTTTACTCAACTGGAAGAATTCTATTACACTTCCCAGAAAACAAAAAGTCTTCAATTATTTAATACTAGAAAAATTCAAATTTTCTTTGCGAAGAACTGTGCAGAGCTTCTTAGGAAGCCAACAAAAATTAATTTATCTTATTCTAAAATAAGTCTGCTGGGCTTCTGCCAACATTTCTACTTAACTCCTGTTGTTTTAATCAATATGAGGAAGTATAATATAATGAGCTTTTTATTATTAATTAAGGGTGGGATTTTTAATGATGTTTAACATTATGATTCTTACAGTAAATCTTTCTGTGATTTACTGGATTAATTGTATTTTTGATTGGATTGATTTTAAATTTTTTGTTTGACCAATGTGTATTTTATTGTTTTATCATAACTCATATTATAAATAAGACTGAATTAAAACGATCACCACAGCCTAATGCTTAATTTCAGCCAATGTTTGGTAAATACTTTTCTATGCATCTTATATTATTATCTCAAATATTTACTGGCTCAAAAACTTCAACAAAAACAACTTATTTTTTACTTGGAGACTCTTTCTGCAGTTCTGCATCCACTCACCTTCCTTTGCTACACATGCCAGTCTGACAGTCTGTTCTCTGTGTGGCTCTGACTTACTGACCTGGTGCCCTGGCCTTGCTATTTCTTGGTTAAGGATTGCATTTCCACTTTACTAGAATACTGTGCTCTCATGATGAAGTTCACTATTTTACATGTTCAGTCCAAAGGAAGGGTTCAATCTGGAATAATCAGAAAAATGTTGGCATACTGCACTACTATTTGTTCTGAATGATGCCATCTAGTTCAGAGTTTTCATGACAGGAATGTTCATTTGCCTAACCCATGTTGCACTGAAATAAATCTTGGGATATTTAGCAGTGTGCAATTAACTATCTACTACTACCATTGGTAAGGTTAATACAAAGCCCATTACAGGGTGAAACACTGGTACCGTATGAATTTGTTATGCATTGCTTATGCTTATGGACGTTTATGCCACGTTGCAAATACCTACTGAGTATGCATTACTTATTGAAGTGATTCCATCTAAACGGTCTGTTTACTTTGCAAGAACTCACTGCAAAGGTCAGGGCAGTGGTCTGTCTAGATTTAATCTAAAAATCAAAGAATAGCTATTGAAAATCCATCATCTTTTCATTGTTTGGCTCTAAGATGATAACAATATTAGATCCTATCATATTGATTGTGTTTCAGTGTTTCTCAACCTTTATTGTGTCGCAACTCACTTTTTCCTATGTAACTGTCTTTGCAACCCACTGCTGCCCATTGATTGATTGATCTCAATCGTCAGAGCCTCACCCTTGGTGATTCTAGTGCAATCATCACAGCAGGGGGTAACCGAGCTGTTATAAACAATAGCAACTTGTGACCCATCAGTGGCAGCCTGTAACCCAATGATTTATTTTTGTGATCAATTTTCATTGACATTCCTAAATATAATCTTATTATATTTCATTGTTTGCTCTTCGTTCTCTTCTTATCCTAATTCAGAACTTTGTGTTTCTTATTTTAATGTATTTTTTGTGTTTAATGTTTGATATTATTCTTTATCCAGTGTTATGAATTTGATCTTTTAAATTGCTATTATTTGTTTTGCACCCATTTGAACATTTATGAAGTGTTTTAAGGCATGGGAAGGTTGTTATATAATTAAAATGTATTACTATTATGTTAGTGTTCATAAATCTCTTTCAGCACAAAACACACAGATGCTGATGTATAAGCTTACACTTATCTATTTTTTCTTACTCTTTTATTTTTTTCTCCTATTAAACTGTAAGCACTTTAAGTAGTGAGAAACACGCTAAATAAATGTAAAGAATTATTATTATTACCAGTAACGGCACCCTGCACGATAACGTGCAGTGAATACACTTGACTTAAGCATTCCTAGTCTTTATCCTCTTTCTCTGTACGTTTAGTATTCGTTTGCTCAGAGGTTGATGTGCTTGCTGCTTCCTGAGAAGCATATCTTTTCCTTATCCCAGCAGCCCACTTCTCCACTTCTTTCGTTGGCATCTTTTCACATTAAAACTGATTAAGTCAGTGTTTGTGTTGCAATTACTTAGTATGTTTTATTTAATTTTTCACTTAAGCAGGCACTTAAGTCTTCAATCTGCCTAAAGAATGATTTAAGATATGAAGAGGTACGGGAAGTGACAGCGAAGGTGGTAGGGAAGAAAATGGTGCCCGTATGCATGAACTGCACGGCTGCCCTGCTGGCCACCGCCGAGAGTTGATTCTACAATAAAATAAAATAAAAATAAAAAGAGGACTAACCTTCGAGGTCAATCATCACCCCGAAAGCGGATAGTAGATGCCACTTAGTATATGTGTACCAAATTTCAGGTCAATAGGTCAAACCGTTTGCGAGCTACAGGTGATTTAAAATCCTGGACAGACAAACGAACAGCCACAGTAGCATATTATATAAGAAGATTATTATATAGAGCATAACCTGACAACAATGAGCATAAGCCCTGAACTACATGAGAATCAAACACTAGATTGAGTAATATTAGGCAGCAACACATATCCACTTTAGACTTTTTATTTACCCCAACAATGTTTGTAGAAGTGGGACACTATGGCAGTGAGGCTGTAAACACAGAAAGAGAGTCAACTTTGTAATATGACACCCTTAAAGTTTTAATGTAAAATCTTCTTGCTCCCTTCGACAAAGGAAGGTCCTTTTCCTCAAATGTGTAAGCAAAGGTTTTCTGACTCAAGCTCACCAAGTTTACAGGCAGTCTCTCCATGTGTGATCATGAAACAAAGATTAATGGCCCTGAGTAAATTCTCACTGGTGACAACATATATTGGGACAGTAAGAAGAAACCCACATGAGTATCAAGAATGCCAAAGTTCCACCTAGCCAGGAAACAAACCTGGACAGTTACGTTTGTGCCTATCAATTTAATTATACTACTTCTTAAATTAAAAATAAGAGGTCAAAAATATAGTGGGAAAATCAATTATAATTGATTTCCTGGAGATTATTAAACAAATTGCTGTGTCTGCACGCATTAAGTTAAGAACTGTTATAAGTGTAGTCAGTGTCCCCTGTGATCAACTGACACTCCATTCAGAGTTGATTCCTACTGTATTGCTGCCAGGTTTGCTGAGTTTGTTAGAAACTTGTTAGAAAATTGACTGATGAGCAAAAAGAAAAAAGTAAAGGAAACACGAGCTAAAATTAGGACCAGATATACATTTTTATAATATTTAAGAAAAATAAATTAACAACGCTATTTCAAGGTTTCAATGGTATGGGTTCTGTTTCCAAAATGGTTCCTGTCTGGGTGGACATTTCACAGTTTTCCCATGTTGATATGCATGTTCAATGATACTGTGTTTTTTTTCATGCAACCACCCAAAGGTTGGCTGGTTAACTGCTAAATTGACCAATACTAAATGTGAGTTTAGATTTGTGCCAGATGACTATGAGGTCATAGTTTTCTCCAACACAATGGCAAGTAGTAAAAAGAAACATTAGAAAAATTTTGCTGAGAACATGCCAATCAGCCCAACAAAGCTTGCCAATCCTGTCCACCTAATTTCTCCAAAATAACATCAAGTCCAGATTTCCTACTCTGTTCCACTATTGTGTCCCCATGTTCTTGTCGCACCTATTTTAAAGTAACAGTCTTGATCCACTATACTAGTTCCCTTCATACAGTCATGTCATCTCTTAATCTCCATTTGCTTTAACTGAAAAAGTTCAACTCCTTTTCTCATAACTCATCCCCTGCAGAGATGGAATCAGCCTAATCGGTGTTCTCCGGACTTTGATAAGGAAAGGGGTCTGTGGGGGTGAAAGTTTTGTGCTCAGGGTATTGTGCAGGGGAGCAGCAGTGAAGCAGTGCAACTCCAGGGTGCAGGTGAGGCATCTGCAAAGCGTTCACGTGCGGAGGTGCATGGCAGCCAAATGACTCATTAGCACCCTGGCGTTTGTGATCACACCACCTTGTGCCTGCAAAAGCAGTTTAAAAAGTGTAATGCCAAAAGAGAAACAGAAGAGGGCAATGGGAAGGAAACCAGAGAAAACAAGGACGAGAGGGCAAGCGGTCGAAGGCAGGTGTGAGGAAGTAGTGTGGTCAGGCCCCTTTGTAGGAGCAAAGCCATGGTGTTCCAAGGGCTGTCCGTGCTGAGCAATTGGGGCAGAAGCCAAGATCAAAGCCTCTCAGGGATCCAAAAAGAGCTGGGAGAGCATGAAGGATAACAGAGGCCCAGCTCCATGCTTTTTGGCAGAAGCTAGGGGAGGTTTGCAGGAAAGGAGTCAGAAGAAAGAGACTGCAACTGTCAGTGTCTCTGCCAGGTGGGAAGACCTGTTGGTATGAGAGAGTGAGCTGCTATGAAAGGAGTAATGGACCTTGCAGGAAACTGAGATTACCAAGTTGATTTTGGTGAGAAGTCAAGCAAAATGAAACCTTTTATTGGCTAACTAAAACGATTACAATATGCAAGTTTTCGAGACTACATCTTGCCTGAAGAAGGGGCCTGAGTTGCCTCGAAAGCCTGCATATTGTAATCTTTTTAGTTAGTCAATAAAAGGTGTCATTTTGCTTGACTTCTCACTACATTCAAAAGGGTAACACGGTATAACATCCTAGTACTATTGAATTTGAATTATTTACTTTGCACTTTGGGGTTTTGAACCAGAGACTAATGGATAAAAATAAAAGCACTTTGTACAATGTAACAGCATTTGTCTTGTGTAAGTGTCCTCACTGCACTGGCTCATCTCAGTTTACGACTATCGACAGTTCTGGGTTCAAGCTGCCTAGGATCGTGGAGCCTACCCAGACTATCCTTTTTGTAGCCCAGAGACCAAAACTGCATGCAATACTCAAGAAGAGATATTACCAATGCAGTATAAAGCTTGAACGTGTCTTTAGTTTTGTAATATGTAGACCAGTGCTGCACACAGTACTTCAAGCGAGGCCTCACTAGTGATTCGATAACTTAAGGATAACCTCCTTTGGCTTATCCATCCATCCATTATCCAACCCGCTATATCCTAACTACAGGGTCACGGGGGTTATGTTCTGCATATTATGAGATATAACCTAACATCCTAATATCCTAATTCTGTACACATTCACGACGTAGACAGTGATGAGTCCACTGTCACTCCAAGGTCCTTTTCATAAGCTATACATTCAGGTTTCAGACCTCCCATTGTACATTAAAGTGTAACATTTTTACTTCTACAGGAAAAACTTTATATTTACTTGTAATGGCTGCAAATCTACCCAAACACTCCTCACAACACTGTAATAGAAGGAAATGGTTCAGAAAAATGAATAGATGCAATATCATTTTAAATGCACTTCAGGAATTACATGGACAGTATATACGTAAACAGTGCACACAGAGAAACACTTCAACTTCACTTGTGAAGCCTTAGCCCATCAGATTTTAAAGACAACAAAATGTCAGCCTTTTATTAAAACGCTATGCTCCGAAGAACTGTAATAAACGCAGCAGAGAGCACTGGGAGAAGAAGGACTGCTTTAAATTCTACTATAACATGAACAGAAGATCATGCCAGACATACAATATGCCCAAAGGAGATGCTGAAGCGAGCATTTATGATATCCTTTTTTCTTGTTCTTTAGACTTTACATTATCTTTCCATCTGTTCATGTCCATTTTGAGCAGACATGATGAACGTGGAGAGCTTTTCAACATTATTTCCACTGGAGAAAGAAAAATGATACCTTACATTTTTATTCTTCACTGAAAAGAAACATTTAATCTGATGAAGATATACAGAGGATACAGTAAAGCACTGAGCCTGTGTGCTAATGCATGGTAGCACAGCATTATTCAGTCATTCCATTTGTAGAACTGGATAGAATCCAGGAACCAGAATCACCAACAGACTGAGTACGTTCAACACACAGAAACTGGGCCTTCAATTTGAACCCAAGACTCTGAAGCTAACTATAAACTAATTTGAACTGTGACTAGCACAAGCAGGTTGATAGTAATGTTACAGCGCATTTTTATTAGGAATACAAATTTAAAAAATTCAGGTTCACTCATGCCTTGGTGCTAGGATGGGTTTAGGAAACCTGAGAATATGTATTAAAAAAGAGAAAGCATAAAATGCTTGTATGGATTAGGTATTTTCATGGATTAAAACAAAATAAATTGTGGGCCTAAAAAAAGATATAAGGTAAGAAGGCTTAAAAATGAAAGAAATACATCCAGTACATGTTTTATACTGTAAATGAATAATCACCACTGGCAGTTTCCTTGCACACTGATGATACAGATTTCAGATCTGCAGTCTTTACAGAGAATAATCCTTAACATTTTTTTAAATACAATGTCAGAGTTGTTACAGTCTGGGTATCAGAATATCTAAAAAAGGAATGATACTATTACATTATCTACGTTCAGTACCACAACTGATAAGAGAAGATGTAAAATTATCATATTACTCACAGAATAGGACTATCTAGATAAGCTACGTTCAGATGTCTAACAGAACAAATTACGAGAGAATATCACAATGAAAACTGTTCCATACAATACATTAAAAGAACGTTGACAAAGCTGGCAATCACAGACAGTCCCAAGTGCTCCACAGTTGATTCTTGTGCACTAGGCTGATTTTTTAATATTTTGCTTTCATGTTTTATCTTGGTTGCTTTTTACTGTTTATATATGTTTTTATTGATAAAAGCTCACTATGCTCTAGGCTATTTTTTTTTGCAATGTTCCTAATCTATAAAATACTGAAAAAAAAGCAAGAATGGTGGATACTACTGTTGCAACCAGAATTTGCAATTTAGACAGATTTCATGTGTGGCTTTTTGTGAGACAAGTATGCAACAGATGTCTCTTATGCAATGCCTAATAATGGGAAAACAAAAGTCGGTTGTGGTGCTCCACTGTCACGTTCAGTTACTAGAAACACCAAGTCACCAACATACATAGAAACAACACATCTCAACACATGTCAACTCGGATATTCACTTGTCTCCATAATACATTTGTGACCAGAAAAAGCAACTTTCCAAGCACAAAAGAGTAAACTGCAAGTTACTTCATAGGTGGCAGAGATTTGAAAACACTATGAAGAAAATGTAATCAAGGAACAAGTGATGTTCTATCGGACAAGCAAATGTTAATTTAGGGCATCCCAAAACCAAAACGTGTAGTCTTTAATGCTTATTCTGTGATCTGCAATTCTTAACCCAAAACAATATCTCTTATTCAAGGTTTTTGAAAAAAAATTGCCCTTTAATTTGAGATAGAGTACAAAGTCTGTGTCGCAACTGTTAGAACTTAAACATGCCACTTCTGATACATCATGATTCAATGAAGCATATTTAGATGGAAAATAAGATTTGGAAACTCAGCATGATGTCATTAAGGCAAACACAGACAAAGCACAGAATGAATGAATACAATTATTTTTAAGGAAGAAAATGTGGCAATACAGTAAATTCCAAAATAGAGTTAACATGCTGAAGATCCTGACATTATCTTTCACATTTCTGCAGAGGAGGGTGCATCCTTTTTGATCTCCATACACTAGACTGCAGTATGCGGAGCTGATGGCTTTTTATGCACCAGGTCACTTCTTTTTTATAATAAAACTCCAAACAACAACCAGAATTGAGTGTCACCTAATTACACCACATGCAGTGATTAGATTTAGAAGAGACTACAGAAATTAAGTTTTACTATCCCTTGAAGCCCATCTGTTATCACCTGAACCAAATTTTAAAAAAAGAATGGAGTAACCTTCTGTAACATATACAGTTGTTATGGACAGCCAGCAATACATAATCATCTCTAAACTCTTATGAGACATACTGCTATACTGTACATCTAAAACCTAAGTCTAGGCCACATTTATTATTTCTAAGAGCCGCTCCACAAATGTACCACATGGCGCATAACTCTTGGACACAAACAGAAAGTTATTTACCTGTTAGAAAGGATCATTAAATCAAAAGAATACAGTGTATTCTAAATGAAATGTATTAAAATATGGAAGCATATAATTCATATTCCAAACTGTGTTTATATTTTAATGTCTTTAAATAGTAGCTAATTCAAACTCATTACAAGAAGTAAATAAATACAATACACTATCAGCAGAAAGTGTAACAGAATTAATATATGCCTTATTCTTTTCCTTCTATGTTTTTAGAAGAATCGAATCATAACAGCTTTATTTTCACTAATTTATTGGTTAAAGAACTAAACTTCTTGTAAATTATATCACAAGTACTGTATATATTTTTTAGGCTCTTGAGATACTCTGGGCATACTTGAATAAAATCCATGTCTTTTTGTCTTTGTCTGGATGACAACTCAATCACTCGGGGCCTTATGCATTATGCCTTACGTAGAATTCACACTAAAACATGGTGTACGGACAAAACTAGAAATGTGCATACGCACCAAAAAATTCTGATTTATAAAATTGTGCATAAGTAAAGTTCTACATACTTTCCCTTAATAAATCCCAATCAACATGAATTTTAACGCATATGCTCACGCCTACAGCCCCAACCTCGACTCCTCCCAGAATTTTGCCTATTTGAATATGTAAATCAATATAAATGGTCTCTTCCTTTCAGTGCCTTGTTAAAAGACAATGGCAAAAGCACCTGTCAAAAAAAAGAATTTCAGCGAATGCAAAATGGTAGTCTTGCTCAGTGAAGTGGAGGCAAGGAAAACATATTATATGGTGGCTTAACAAGTGGTATAAGCAACAAAAGGAAATTGGTGGATTGGCACAGTGTTGTAGAGGCACTCAAAAGTTCAGAAAATTGAAAAATGAATTTGTCAGGTATCAAAGTCGCAGTGAAAAGTCGAGTCTCAGCCAACCGTCTGAGTGTCATACTGAAGCATAGTAGAACATTGTAAATTTCTTCTTAAAATTGACATTTAATTTACTAGAGTTTCTCATCACTAAAGTAGTATGTTAAATGCTTCATACTCTAAGTGTTCTCCAAACCAAGATATTAACTGCTCCATGCTTCTTAAACTGACTTTCTCTTATGCCGACAGGAGTGCGCAGACAGTGATCGCTATACAGAATACATTGCATTCATGATATTACAGCTCTTTGAACATTTTACAATACTAAGATGTACATTTGATATCATTGTCATGATGAAATGTATTAAAGCAAGTATTAAACATGTGGGGGCACTGTGGCACAGTGATAGCATTGCTGCTTCACAGTAAGGTCATGTCCCAGGTGTTCTCTGCCTGCAGTTTGTATGTTTTCCTGGTTAGTTTCCATGATGTGCTTTGATTTCCTTCCATAGTCATGCAGGTTAGAGGATTTGGTGATGCTAAATTGATGCCACATGTTTAATTATTAATAATATACATTACTTGAATGAAGTCAAAATTTTTTTCTGTAAAATACATATTTAATGCATTTCATCATTAAAATGATATCAAGTATACACCCTAGAATTACAACAGCACACAGCGCCACAAGGATAGCTCTTGGAAGTCTAAATCTACTTAGAAGCCAGTCATCATCATGGGACAAGAAGTCAGTAAATACTGTATGTGTTCTATTCTAATTCTTCCATTTGCAATGTCTTCTAACAATGCTAAAGCAGCCATGGTAGTTGGAATAGTTTGGCCATTCAGTGCACCATTATATTGTTACAGAATGATAACAATCAATTGCCTTAAATTTGTAAACTATATGCAATTAATATTGGTGTATTTGATAAAGTCTGCACAATAGATGTGAATATGAAACAGAGAAACCACACAGAAACAGAAGCACTGCTTTGACGCTGGGTGCCGCCTGTTTGCAAAACCGAGCAGAAACATGGCTGCTCCCTTAGAAAGCAAGGGTAGACATAAACAGTTGAGCAAGCTCTAGTTAATGTGCAATACACATACATTATTGATGCTTTCTTATGATAACAATCTCTTAAAGCTAGACATAGTTATTGGAATAACCTTTATATTACCTGTTTAGCATAGACTATGTGTTTTAGCATTACTCAATAATATTTTCATCATGTGTAGATCCAGATGGGGTGATATTGTTAATACGGTTCTCAGTACAACTAAATTTCTGTTGAACTTTCACTCCTTTTGCTCTGCTAAGCCTTCTTTGTGTACAAACAGATTTTTACTTGGGCTCCCTTTAATAACATTAAGATGTTTTTGCAAAAGAACATTGATTAGCAAATCTTTTAGAGGAAAGATACACTCTTTGTTTTTAGTTTTTTTTTCTTTGTTGCACAATTGTGCTTTTTCTCTGAGTACCTTTGAATCAGTAATGGCACTCATAATTTAAATGCTTGTCTTCCACAGAGCGCAGAACAAGATGAATGTCAGAGAAGCAGGTTTGCTTATCATCTCTAAGTTTAGGGCAGCATCAAAGGAAGGAAGTTCCCTCAGACATCTGATTCCTGTTGCCTGATGCTTATCTTACTTGTGAGGTTTGATGGTAGATATGTGTTTACTTCCTGTAGCTGCAGGTATTCTGCCCTCCTGGGTGTGATGGACATCTTGGTATTTTCAACGGGATTTGCAGTAAGTACTCAGTCACTTTCTAGACATATTTTTTTCTCCTGATTAAGCTACCTCTTTAAACATAATCTCTGCTGCAACCTTGAGAGATGGCCGTATATCTTGAGTAATATTACTGCCATCAGGGGCTGCTCCCAGGGAGAGAAGATTATTTGCTAGGTGTTTGTCATTTTACCTCCCAAGAGGCCCCGCAGACGTGTTTCATAAAGAAACAGTTATTTTCTTCTGGACCTTGGAAATTCTGTTTGGATATATTTTGTCAAGTGCAAAAGGTAACGTATCAGCTCTGCAGTTCTATGGCTAAGAAGGCAGCCTAGTATGTTAAAAGTAACAAAATAAAGGATAAACTCTACATGGTGCATCACTTGTGTGACTTTTTTAGGAGATAAAAGAAGAAAAGGCTCCCAATTCAGTTCAATAGAAGTAAACTGGTACCACATGAAGATAAGCCCTGGGGTAATTGTGACGATGTGGGTTCTACTCCATGCTCCCATTCGCTGTTCGGGAGCCCTTGAACCCAACACCGTCGATAATGCTACCGAGATGAGCAAGACAGTGAGACAACAATTGAGCAAGGGGATGGTTTGAAAAGTGCAGAAGTGCTTTTATTAAAATAGTCAACAAAAAAGTGTTCAAATAAAGTGCAGTGCTTTCAAAATTCTTCATTAAATAAATAATCCATAAATGACAAACGTGGAGGTTAAAAACACTACAAAAAAAAACAATCCTTTTAAAACGAGGTTAAAATATTCATCAGGAAACAGTCTTTAAAACAATGCCAAGCCCAGTGCTTCTTCTAAACTAACGTTAGCGTATCACCTGCTTCTCCCATGCAGGCCTTGCAACAGGCGAGACGCTCTCAATGCAGCTGACCTTCTGCCTACTCCTCCTGCTACTGTCAGTCGCCTATCCGATCCTTGGCTCCAGTCGGCTCCCCCTGACAGTGACTTGGGAATTCCTCTGCGACCAAGGCTCTCACGCAGGGAACACTTAGCGGTAGCGTGTCTATGAACTTGTGGAATTGCCTGCGAGTATTTAGCGACAGTGTCTCTATGAATTTGTGGATTTGCCTGCGAGTATTTAGCGACAGCATGTCTATTAACTTGTGGATTTTTCTGCGAGTATTTGACGGCAGTGTCACAAAGTTGTTTCCATCTAGGTGCGTCAGAAAATGTACCACAACGTCTGACACGCCTCCTTTTTACTGTTTTCTCACAGCTTGAATTGCTGCTGTCATAATGGGTTTGAGTTTCATGGTTTGTTTCAATTACATTGGTATTTGCAGGACTTGTGTTGAAGTGACATTCGGCATCTGTCAAGCGTTGTAAGCATACAACCGGCTTCATTGATAACTTCGCATCCAGCTTTTGAGAGTTGAAACATTCATAAACATCAAAGTGTCCACTACCCAAATCGTCACCTGTGAATCTAAGATGTTTAAGAGGCATTGGTGGTTCTCCAAAGGTGTAAAATATTTGGCCATTTCGGTACACTTGAAAGCGACAACCGAACAATTCAGCGGCAGCCATCAACTCACATGCAGATTCATAGGTGAAGGGCTTAAGCATTTCACTCTTATAGTGCTCCTGTGTAGTATAATTATCTCCTGTACCATCATCAGTCCACACCTTGAACCTGTCCCAGTCATTCAATACATAAGACACAATGTTCCTCCGGATATCAAGAGTGAGCCTGATATGGCCGTGCAATATGTAACACAGAGAATGGAAAAGGCAGGCAGCATCTCCGGGCTTGGAAACCACACGGTAAGTGACAGTTTTTTGATCGATGGTGATCACCTCAATAGACATGTTAATGGGGGTACCTGAAATGGGTACCTGAACAATGTAAACTAATTCTAAAATACCTATACAATAACTATAAGCGTAATAAACGAACAATAAAACAGCAGAGAAGCCGTGGATTAAATAAAAAGACAGCAGTTATCAGCAAGGAGACATGAATACCGTGGCGAAGCAAGGAAGGGAATGAAGAGACCGGAGCGATGGAGGCCTTATATGGGCAGGCAGCCAATTACGTTGGAGGCGTGGGGATGGGGGATGCAACGCCGCCTCACACGGCGACCGAGCTGCAGGCTATGGATGTATATATGTACATAAGTAGGATTCAGTTATGACCGTTACGCGTAGAATTTCAAAATGAAAACCTGCTTAACTTTTGTAACTAACCTGTAAGGAATGAGCCTGCCAAATTTCAGCCTTCTACCTACACGGGATGTTGGAGAATTAGTGATGAGTGAGTCATTGAGGGCTTTGCCTTTTATTAGTATAGATGAACATTTTATTTCCAGTTATTTAATTTGTCCAATTACTTTTGAGCCCCTGAAATAAAGGGATTGTGTTAAAAAATGCTTTAGTTGCCTCACATTTTTATGTAATCTTTTTTTTCAACCCACTGAATTAAAGCTGAAGGTCTGCACTTCAACTGCATCTGAGTTGTTTCATTTAAAATTCATTGTGGTAATATACAGAACCAAAATTAGAAAAAAGTTGTCTCTGTCCAAATATTTATGGGCCTAACTGTACATGCCTGACTAATGAAGCCCAGTTAGGTTAAATGTCATACTGACAGACATACTCTGACTTTGAGACATTGACTACAATTAAGTAGTCTAGTAGTCCAGTGCCTTGGTTAGTAGGTCCCTCAGCCTGCTGAAGTGACCAAAAAGCCACTATTGAGATTCAAAATAAGGCTCCAGAATCATTAAAGGCAGATATCAAATTTAAAAATATAATATAAAAGGTTAATAATTACAACACATTTTAAAGACACCTGCTTAAAATGACAGCACAGTCTTGCAGTACATACAGACTCAACATTCTGGGATTAAATCCCACGTCCAGTCACTGTTCATGAAGAGTCTACATTCTGTACCCCTGTCTGCTTGGGTTTTTCTCCAGATAATCTATTTGTCCTCTCACATTTCCAGAAAAAGTGCAGCTTAGGTGTACTGCCGATTCCAAATCGTTGTGGAGTCAGTATGATTCTGTGGGTGAGAGGGCCCTGTGAGGCACTGGCACCCTGTTTTACAGCAAGCTCCTGACTTGTGGCCAGTGCTACTGGGATATGTGCTGCATCTGCAATTGCCCTGAACTAGATTAAGAAGGTTTAGGTATGTTATTTTAACTTAGAACTGTGTATATGTCCATTTTATTTGCGTCCTGTATAAGGCAAGTGATGATGACTTGTGATGAGTGATGAGTTACTGTATGCATGCTTTCCAGAACACCGTATGGTTGACTGTCATACTCATCTGGACATACTCCTGTTTCTGACAGCATTCACCTTCTGCTGTGCACAAACTCAATACTCTATAAGAGACACCTGGCATTCTTTTAGACTAACTTCCTTTCAAGACTTCAAACTTACCAACAGTAAAAAAAAGAACTGAACAATCTGCTACAGTGATGATCTTTGCACATGATTGGTAGAGAATATTTCATAAACAACCAAAATGTGGCTTCAAACACATATTTTATTTATGGCTGGATCATGAGTGTCATTGCATTATGTAAATATTGTAAAGTCGTTATACTCCTCTTTCTCGCCACCGAAAAAGCTATTCAGGTAAAACCCTTCAGCACTCTCTGGGGTTTGTGTGTTTGCTTGACACTTATAAAGGCACGCGATGATGTATTAGCAACATTAAAAAACCTACTGTTGTATTCAGTAGCTTAACATTTTTTAACTGGTACAACACATTTTATTTACATGTCTTTTAAAATAATTTATACATATATATTTTGCTTAAAATTGTATTTAAATTCCCATGAAATACTAGGCTTACATTTTACATGCATATGTAATTTGAAGCTATCTGATAAATAATATGCCGTCTATTCTAATTAGTTAATATCAGCTGCATTTTTTATTAAGGCTCTCCTTTTAGATTAAAAAAAACATAAACAGTAATGGCCAAGTCTAAAGATAAAATTGCTTAAATATTTGGATGGCTCATAAAGACAGAACTAGTATGATAAAGTACACCACCTGGTTTTCACTCCAGCTCTATATAATGCCAATTAAGTGAGATGATTTTATCAAAATTATTGAATGAAAATGGCCCCTTGTGAGTATAAGGGTAGGTATGTGCATAAATAGGCCCTTCTATCAATTGCTAAACCATTCAGGGTCAGTCCCTGTCTTATACCTGAATCGGATAGAATTGGCTCCAAGCCCCTGGAGACCCCAAACAGGATGAATTAGATTTGGAAATGTTATGCTATAAACAGTGACAAGATGTATACTGTGACAGAAGAAAATTAGCAACATGCAACACAGAACAAAAACCTAAAGCACTGCTAGATCTGCCTTGCACAGATTTGGATTTATCTGGTGGTGCAATGACATCCTCACTTTTCCATTTCTCAAAGCATGACAAAGTAGTCTTTTCCTTATCTCTCTTGTCTCTCTTTTCTGTCTGAACACCTGGCATCACTTCCTCCCTACTAAGTTAGCCTTCAAGCCAAATCTGTCTATCTAATAAAACACTAAGTTCTTTATGTCCAGTTTCTCAGGGCAATCTGATTAGTCAGTTTGACTTTAGTGTGATTGGTCACTTTGGCTTTGGTGATGCGACGAACGAGGAAGTGTGAGTTTGTGATGCACAAGGAGGAGTAAGGGCTCGTTTATACAGTACTTCACGCTCAAAACGCATACGTGCACGCATCATGGCTGCCACACGTTTCCAGCGTTCATTTCATGCATCCTCTGCGCAGATCCTCAGTAATTAATGCAACGGTTGCGCGAGTTGCAGTACCAGCAAAACGTCAGGGAGCACAGTGTGATAAAAGTCAGAACGTGACGTCAGAGTCTCTGTTTACTATCTGCATGTGACAGAAAGCGATCCTAGTAGGTTCGATGTTTGATCAATGGTTCGATGTGGTGAAGCAAAATGCCGACATACAAATGAAAAAAGTGGTGCTTTTATATTCATCCATCCATCCTCTTCCGTTTATCCGAGGTCAGGTCGCGGGGGCAGCAGCTTGAGCAGAAAGGCCCAGACTTCCCTCTCCTCGGCCACTTCTTCCAGCTCTTCTGGGAGAATCCCGAGGCTTTCCCAGGCCAGCCAGCAGACATAGTCCCTCCAGCGTGTCCTGGGTCTTCCCCGCGGCCTCCTCCCAGTTGGACATGCCCAGAACACCTCACCAGGGAGGCGTCCAGGAGGCATCCTGAACAGATGCCCGAGCCACCTCATCTGACTCCTCTCAATGCAGAGGAGCAGCGACTCTACTCTGAGCCCCTCTCGGATGACTGAGCTTCTCACCCTATCTTTAAGGGAAAGCCCAGACATTCTGCGGAGGAAACTCGTTTCAGCCACTTGTATTCACGATCTTGTTCTTTCGGTCACTTCCCATAGCTCATAACCATAGGTGAGGGTAGGAACGTAGATCAACTGGTAAATTGAGAGCTTTGCCTTACGGCTCAGCTCTTTTTTCACCACGACAGACCGATGCAGAGCCCGCATCACTGCAGATGCCGCATCAATCCGCCTGTCAATCTCATGGTCCATTCTTCCCTCACTTGTGAACAAGACCCTGAGAGGGCACTCCACCCTTTTCTGGCTGAGGATCATGGTCTCGGACCGAGACCATGGTCCTTTTATATTCAAGCGTCACATATTCCTGATTGTAATGACACGATACATTTTAAAAGTCTCACATACCATCTTTTTGCCATCTTTTTTTCTGGGGCATCCTCCTGACCTGACAGCAGCAATAGATCGCCACACAGAACACATTAAATTTACGATATTCCAACTCTTTGCACATTTAGAATCCTAAGATTTATACTTGATATCACTTTCATGATGAAATTCATTAAAGTATCTATGTTACATTTTACAGATCGTTAATTTCGTTTAAATAATGAACATTGTTAATAATTACACACATGGGGTTGACATGGTGGTTGAGTGGTAGCACTGCTGTCTCGCAGGGTGTCACGTCGCTTGTATTCCTTGCCTGGAGTTTACATGTTTTCCTGCTGGGTTTCCACAGTGTGCTCTGGTTTCCTTGTAAAGATATGCAGATTTGGTGACACTAAAATGATGCTAATGTGTGTGTGTGCTTGTATTCACCTTGCGATGAGCTGATTCCCTGTCCAGGGGTTGTTTCAGCTTCGTGCCCAATGCTTGCTGGAATGGACACGTCCCTGGATTGATGGATGTAATCATTAAGCATCCTTTTCAGAAATATTGCGGTAAGGTGTCATCGGAATTTAATGGGTGTTCCAGGCAATTCACAACACAGCGAAGCCGAACCTATTCTCACCGTGATAATATCTCGCACTGCCACCTGGTGGATTCTTCCAGATTTATGTAAAGTACACACACAAGTATAAACAGTACAATGCTTCCATAGCAGGAGCGTCCGCTGCAGCATGCGCCGCGTCGCTTTAAGTATAAACCCAGACTAAAGGGGCATGCTGAGAGTGTTGCCTTCAAAGACAGAAAGTATAAAACAGAACAGGAGGTGAGAAAGACCCCTCAAAATAATGATAGAGTTTGAGAAGCAAGACTGGATCTCTGCTGAAGAGATGTTTGCACACATGAATACAGAGGAAAGGCACTGAAGGTATAGCAAGAGATAGCAAATATTTAAAATTATTCTTTTACCTGCTTTCAACAAGTATTGTGGCTAGTATATATAAATAAGGTGGAACAGCAGGTAATGTAGAATGTAGAATCAGCTACTGTATATTGTTACAAAGGGCTTTGGGCAGCATATAGACTTGGGCAGATTTGTGGCAGACAAAATGTAAGTAGATGTAAAGTATTACACATAGGAAGTAGAAACGTTAGATTTGAATAACACAGCGGGAGGTCTAAAAATTGAAAGTAAACCTTATGAAAAGGACCTAGGAGTTGCAGTGGACTCATCACTATCGACATCCAGACAGAGTACACAAGTGATCAAAAGGATTATTAGGATGTTAGGTTATATATTATGATGTGCAGAGCACAAGTCAAAGGAGGGTATGCTTAAGTTATAGAACACACCAGTGAGGCCTCACTTGGAGTACTGTGTGCAGTTTTGGTCTCCAAATTACAAAAAAAGACATAGCAGTGGTAAAGAAATTCAAGAGAAGAGCAACTAGGCTGATTTCAGAATGGGGAGGTATAAGCTATGAGGAGAGCCTGAAGGAGATGAACCTTATCAGTTTAAGCAAATGAAGATTAGGAGGGACATGACTGAAGTACTTAAAATTATTTACTGTATGAATTAGTAGTGTAGATCTCAGATACTACTTTAAAATAAATTTGTTAAGGGCAGATGGGAGTCCCTCTCTGCTTCTCTGCAACCTCTGTTAAAGCACTCTGGTGGGCCTTTGCCAATGACAACCCTCTGCTAATCAGAAAATCCATGCAGCATGGTTATTTAAAGAACAGTTCAATATAAATAATGCCACGAGCCAACAGTAAACACTAGAATACTGTTTGTATTCAAAAAAATAAAATACAAATTTTGGAATGATGCAGCTGAGTAAACATTAAAATCAGTTTTCAAGTAATGTGTAATGTCAGACAGAGAAGCAGCTAAACAGTAATTTTAAATAGGTTAAGTTTATTTTAATTTTACAATTGTGATATATTTTAGTTTTATTTATTTTTCAAATAAGTATTTACTTAGCTGCTGTGAAAGTACTACCGGTATTTAAAATAAAGTCTGACCAATTCTAACAACCAATTCTAAACAGCACATCCCTAAAATGTGACACTACACAAGGAAAAAACTATGCAGAACTTTACGGTGTCACTGATAAACCTAAAATCCATTGGCCAAACCTTCATGTCTCACAACAAGTTCATTAGAAATTTTAAAAGAATTGGGTTAAAGGCAGGATCACTTAGTTTTGTATTTCCTTGTCTACCTTACTGTCTTCTGTTGTTTCTATGAATTGGATATTCACTGTATTTGGTTGTTACCACTGCTGTGATATGTGACTTGTCAACATGTGTACCATGCTCTAATTTGCCAAGTTATTACATGGGACATATAGTTGCATGCAGTGTCACAGCAGTCATGTTTTCTTATTAAAAGGACTTGAACATGCTTTCACTAGATTTGTCAGACTCTGTCTTTTGAAATATTGGTAACATTAGCTTAGTTAGTGCAAAATACATGTGTTACTCATGTATTGTTATGTAAGACGACCTTAATATAGACTTCTTTGGGTCTTCAGAACACTTACAAAGCATCAGTAAAGTATTTATCCATCTCTGCAATTTGACCTACTAACAAAACATCACCTTAGAGTGGTCTGAGGAGTTTTAACTGAGATATGTCTCTTGATATTATATACTTAGTATAAGACCTGTGAATCCTTCATATCAACAAGTAATGTTACCATCATGTCAATACGCCACACTGCACAGCAATGAATAACCTACTGTAACTACTGATGTTTTATAAGTGTTACGAAGACCCACAGAAGTCTATATTAAGGTCTTGCAACATGAGAGTAAATGAGTAATAGATGCATTTTTGCAGCATGTAAACTAAAGTGTTATATATTATTTGGAAACACCTTTATAGAATGTTATTCACCTGTGCCAATGTATTTCATGTGTCATTTTTTAGTAGTTTCCATCATTTTTATTTATTGATTGATTGTGTGCTCTGGATTGCTTGTTCAGTTTTAGTTTGTTTTGCTTTTTCCTTATTCAGCTTTATAATGGTTTACAGTACATCAGAGCTAGTTAGTTCAGACAGGCACTCAAGTTTGTCTCAAAAGAGCTAGGTGAGCAAGTTAAACCCTTGCAGGTTGTAGGTTTGTCTAAAATGCCAAGACTTATTTTTATAGGTTAGTGACAGGGTTCTTTAGGGATTTCTCACCACCATGCACTATTCTCAATATCTTTCTCCCGTACTCTAGAAAAATATTTAATAGTACATTTAATATGTGTTAATCTATTTTTTCATGATCAATGGCCACGACAGTTTCAGGGCACAGTCATATACACATGCACATTTACTCATACTGGACAAATTCAAATCTAGAATGATAGAGTGCACCACACACTGAGTGGTCCCTCAAGCCATTAATAAGTCAATCTCTCATGCATGTCTTTAAAATAATGGAGGGAATGAGAAACATGGAAAACTGAAATGAACACAAATGTACAAACTCTATACTGATAATGGTCATAATTCCTGGAGTTACAGTACAAGCATTACATATGCTGTAACATCCACTTCTTATGTGAGGCGTCTACAATGACTCTCATCTACAGAGCACCATTAGCAACATCCACAAAGGCAGAACTGGGGCCCTGCACACTATGGAGAAGACACGCAGCTCAGAGGCAGTTCTGAATTTCTGTATGTTTGGTAAGGATCTAAAATATGGCACACTTGGGTGGAGGCATTAATTCACTGAGCCTGCTCTGATTCTCTTCTTAAATGAATTAGGTGTCTAGTCTCTGAATTTCATTCCATCAGTTTTGATGTCTCACACTCTTCAGCTCCAGGACGAGTCTGACAGCTCTACCCTATGCTTTATATATATGAAATTTAATTAAGTGTCCAGCAATTCAATTTTGAATCCTCTCTAAGTCTTCCAGGATTTCTCATAATTAAAGTAATCTTTATTCCCATCAATAATGATGAAAGAAATTGCTTGATATGTCTTTACCTAAACCACTTATAAGAATACATTGTAAATTAAAAGGGTTAAGTTATCCACAAATGACCTTAGTAGGATCTTGGTCTTGACATTACATGATAAAGACATTGATTTTCAGTGCAGTTTACGGTCACATATAAAGCTCATTTAAAAGGCTGGTCATTTACATTAAATAGAAAAGGAAATCACTGGAAAACAAAACTGCCATATCTAGACTGTTCCAGTGGAAGCAAGTTTTAAGGATTATGTATGTAGGAGAAACTAAATAATTTCTTGTTATTAGGTGACATGTTGAATGCAGAAGGAGGTTTGGACGCCAGGGTGAGAGATGTATGGAAGAAATTCCAGGAACTGATCACCAGCCTGAAGTCTAAATTCTAGATTCTCTGGCATTGAAGGGAAACATTTATGAAAGCTGTGTGAAGAGTAATTTGCTCTATTCATGTGAGACATGACTGAGGAAGGCAGAACATGAAGCAAAACTGTACAGAACAGAAAGATGTGGGGAATGTCACAGAACTGACAGAAGGACTTTGATGTGGAGTTGTTCAGTATTGTGCTGAAGAAAAACCTAAGGTGACCTAACCTAACCTAACCTAAGATGAATTGGTCATGTGGAGCAATGCATGATTATGTGAAGAAATTAACCAAAATAGAAATGGATGGGATGAAGTTAAAAGGGAGGCCAAAGAAGATGTGATTGGAGGTGGTGAAACATGATATGAAAAGAATGAGACTCACAATAAAGGACTCACACAACTACAGAAAATGCAAGAAAAACATTTGGGGGACAACCATTAACCTGAGTAAGGGCAGAAAATGAGATGTTACACTGGTGATGATGATCTATGTTTTTGTTTAATTTAATCTTAAGCAATTACAATTTATAAAATACCTAATATTCATTACAAGTATAAAATGTGCATTGCTAAACATAATAAGCACCAAAAATAAATATAAAGAATATTTAGATATCACATTTAACCAATATAAACATAAACCTATAAATATGGTAAACGTTTAAGGGGACTGGAGAAAAGGAGACAAAATCTTCAATGTCATCCAAGGTCTGGAAGCCCATCTGAGTGGACACATAGATTACTGTAGTTATGCTGCTAACTATTTTACCATTTTTTCAGTGATGTCTTTTTGATGTCATTTTGTATTTCATGGGAGCTGGCTGGAGTTTGGTCATTATGTTATGGTTAGGCTTGTAATGCATGTGTCATGTAATCATGACAGCCACACAATAAATGATGGTCACTTGCATGAATATTGTCAGAACTTTGTAAATAGACAAGGAAAGAATTTTGTGACATGTTTTGTGGTAAAGACTTTATCATTGACTAACTACTTCAGGCCAAGCGGAATGTGGCTTCGGTGGTTGCTGAGGCAAAAACTCGGGCATGGAAGGAGTTTGGGGAGGTCATGGAGAATGACTTTCTGATGGCTTCAAGGAGATTCTGGTCCACCGTCCAGCGTCTCAGGAGGGGGAAGCAGTGCAGTGTCAACACCACATATGATGGGGATGGTGTGCTGCTGACCTCGACTTGGGACGTTGTGGGTCGGTGGGGGGAGTACTTCGAAGACCTCCTCAATCCAACCAACATGCCTTCCAATGAGGAAGCAGAGCCTGGGGACTAGGAGGTGGGCTCCCCCATCTCTGGGACTGAGGTCACCAAGGTGGTCAAAAAACTCCTTGGTGGCAGGGCCCCGGGGGTGGATTAGATACCCCCGGAATTCCTCAAGGCTCTGGATGTTGTAGGACTGTCTTGGTTGACACCTCTCTGCAACATTGCATGGACATTAGGGACAGTGCCTCTGGATTGGCAGACCCCCTTTAAGAAGGGGGATCGAAGGGTGTGTTCCAACTACAGAGGGATCACACTCCTCAGCCTCCCTGGAAAAGTCTTTTCAGGGGTTCTGGAGAGGAGGGTCCGTCGGATAGTCGAACCTCAGATTCAGGAGGAACAGTGTGGTTTTCGTCCTGGTCACGGAACAGTGGACCAGCTCTACACCACCCTTAGCAGAGTCCTGGAGGGTGCATGGGAGTTTGCCCAACCAGTCTACATGTGTTTTGTGGACTTGGAAAAGGAGTTCGACCATGTCCCTCGGGGAATCCTGTGGGGGGGGGGGGGGCTCCGGGAGTATGGGGTACCGGACCCCCTGATAAGGGTTGTTCGGTCACTGTACAACCAGTGTCAGAGCTTGGTCCGCATTGCCGGCAGTAAGTCGAACACATTTCCAGTGACAGTTGGACTCCACCAGGGCTGCCCTTTGTCACCGATTCTGTTCATAACTTTTATGGACAGAATTTCTAGGCGCAGCCAGGGTGTTGAAGGGGTCCGGTTTGGTGGATTCAGGATTGGGTCACTGCTTTTTGCAAATGATGTTGTCCTGTTTGCTTCATCAGGTCGTGACCTTCAACTCTCTGGGGATCGGTTCGCAGCTAAGTGTGAAGCGGCTGGGATGGGAATCAGCACCTCCAAATCCAAGACCATGGTCCTCAGCCGGAAAAGGGTGGAATGCCCTCTTAGGGTTGGAGGCGAGATCCTGCCCCAAGTGGAGGAGTTCAAGTATCTCTGGGTCTTGTTCACGAGTGAGGGAAGAATGGAGTGTGAGATCGACAGGCGAATTGGTGCGGCATCTGCAGTGATGCGGGCTCTGCATCGGTCTGTCGTGGTGAAAAAGGAGATGAGCAGTAAGGCAAAGCTCTCAACTTACTAGTCGATCTACGTTCCTACCTTCACCTATGGCCATGAGCTATGGGTAGTGACCGAAAGAACGAGACTGCGAATACAAGCGGCTGAAATGAGTTTCCTCTGCAGGGTTTTCCCCTAAAGATAGGGTGAGAAGCTCAATCATCTGGGTTGGGGTTCAGAGTAGAGCCACTGCTCCTCTGCATCGAGAGGAGTCAGATTAGGTGGCTCGGGCATCTGATCAGGATGCCTCCTGGACGCCTCCATGGTGAGGTGTTCCGGGCACGTCCAACCGGGAGAAGGCCCCGGGGAAGGCCCAGGACACTCTGGAGGGACTATGACTCCCAGCTGGCCTGGGAACGTCTTGGGATTCTCCCGGAAGAGCTAGAAGAAGTGGCTGGGGAGAGGGAAGTCTGGGCCTCTCTACTCAAGAAGATGGACGGATGGATGGATGGATAACTAATTCAAATTCTATAACAGCCCTTGTACTTTGGTGTATAATTTGTACATCTAAGTTTAGCAAAACCTGACTATCACCCTGTCCCCCTGGGAATAAATAAAATTCTATGTTACTAAATGAAAATCCCAGAAAGATAGGGAAGTGCTGAGTTCTGGAAGGGTAAATAATGCATTACTCCAGAATGCCAGGGGGTAGTTGACACAATCATAGGCATAAGATTTGTTAGTTCTTTGGAGAATATGTAGAGATCAGTATATAAGCTCTGGAGTTAATCATTTTCAGGGCATGGAAATGGATGAAGGTTTAATGTTCAAGTATTACACTCAGGGAGGGGGCATTTTAACAATGAGTGGGTATTCTGAAGGATAAGAACACCTGGGGCCACTTGGTGGAACCTAGGGAATCCACTCCCAGATGGGTTTATCCATTCCCGGGAATTCGGAAATGCCGCATGTCATTCCTGGGAATCCCGGGCTCCCAGGGATGACACAGTGCACAGGCATCTCACATGTGAACGGTTTTAGAATGACCGACACTTATCTATACTAATAAAAGGCAAAGCCCTCACTGACCGACTGACTCACTCACTCACTCACTCATCACTAATTCTCCAACTTCCTGTGTAGGTAGAAGGCTGAAATTTGGCAGGCTCATTCCTTACAGCTTACTTACAAAAGTTAGGCAGTTTTGATTTCGAAAATTCTACGCGTAACGGTCAACAATGTCCGCCATGTTGAACTTTCTTATTCATGGCCCCATCTTCACGAAATTTGGTAGGCGGCTTCCCTGCACTAACCGAAACCAATGTACATACTTATTTCGGTGGTATGACAGCACTGTCGGCCGCCATATTGAATTTTCCAAACATCACTAATTCTCCAACTTCCCGTGTAGGTAGAAGGCTGAAATTTGGCAGGCTCATTCCTTACAGCTTACTTACAAAAGTTAAGCAGGTTTCATTTCGAAATTCTACGCGTAACGGTCATAACGGTCAACAGCGTCCGCCATGTTGAACTTTCTTATTCATGGCTCCATCTTCATGAAATTTGGTAGGCGGCTTCTTAAGCTAACCAAAACCAATGTACATACTTATTTCGGTGGTGTGACGCCACTGTCAGCTGCCATATTGAACTTTCCAACGTCACTAATTCTCCAACTTCCCGTGTAGGTAGAAGGCTGAAATTTGGTACTTATTTCGATGGTATGACGCCACTGTCGGCCACCATATTGAACTTTCCAACGTCACTAATTTTCCAACTTCCCGTGTAGGTAGAAGGCTGACCCCATCTTCAAGAAATTTGGTACGCGGGTTCCCAAAGCTAATTGAATCCTACTTACTTACATATATACGTCCATAGCCTGCAGCTCGGTCACCGTGTGAGGCGGCGTTGGGTCCCCCATCCCAACGCCTCCCACGTTGTTGGCTGCCTGCCTTTATAAGGCCGTCTGTCGCTCCAGTCTCTACATTCCCTTCCTTGCTTTGCCACGGTATTCACGTCTCCCTGCTGATAACTACAGCCTTTTTATTTAATCCACGGCTTCTCCGCTGTTTTATTGTTCATTTATTATGATTATAGTTATTGTGTAGGTATTTTAGACTTACTTTACATTGTTTAGGTACCCATTTCCTTTATCATTCCAACCGTACCCCCATTAACATGTCTATCAAGGTGATCACCATCGATCAAAGAACTGTCACTTATCAAGTGGTTTTCCATGCCCGGAGATGGCACCTGCCTTTTCCATTCTCTTTGTTACATATTGCACGGCCATATCAGGCTCACTCTTAATATCCGGAGGAACATTGTGTCTTATGTATTGAATGACTGGGACAGGTTCAAGGTGTGGACTGATGACGGTACAGGAGATAATTATACTACACAGGAGCACTAGAAGAGTGAAATGCTTAAGTGTACCGAAATGGCCAAATATTTTACACCTTTGGACAATCGCCAATGCCTCTTAAACATCTTAGATTCACAGGTGACGATTTCAGTAGTAGACAGTTTGATGTTTAGAAATGTTTAAACTCTCAAAAGCTGGATATGAAGTTATTAATGAAACTGGTTGTATACTTACAACGCTTGACAGATGCTGAATGTCACTTCAACACAAGTCCTACAAATACTGTCGTAATTGAAACAAACCATGAAACTCAAACCGATGATGACAGCAGCAATCCAAGCTGTGAGATTTGAAACAAGATTACTGTTCACATGGCCAACTATACGTTGCATGCTCAAGAGTAAGCTCAGCGCACAGCTACAGCTTGGTCATATTATAACTGGAGGGCCGAACTGACAACGTGGCATACAAAGAGATCCTTAACAAATAATTATTGGTATATTTTCCCTCAGTTTTAAAAAGGTTTAATTGTCTTCTTAATAAAAATTTTAAGGCAGTACTTCGCCGCTGCGAAGCGCGGGTATTTTGCTAGTATACAGTATATATGTAGATATGTATATGTGTATATATGTATATATATATGTGTGTGTGTGTATATATATATATGTGTATATATGCATATATATTTATATGTATAGGTATATATATATGTATGTGTGTATATATATTGTGGTCCCCGGCCGGGCTCCAGCCTTGTGCTTGTGCCTCCTCCAGACCGTGAGGGGGCGTCTGTCCTGGTTATGTTGGGGGCCTCGGGTAAAGGGCTTGAAGGCCCAGCCCTGTAGGGACCCGTGGCCACCGCCAGGCGGCGCACCGGTGCCTGAATATCCCGTGTGGTACCCGGCCGGGGCTGGAGCCCAGCCGGGACGCCCAGGAGGACCGGAGGAGGGCTTGTGCCTCCTCCAGACCGCGAGGGGGTGATCGCCCTGGTTGTATTGGGGGCCACGGGTAGAGGGCTTGGAAGCCCCACCCTGTAGGGGCCCGTGGCCACCGCCAGGCGGCGCCCCGGTGCCTGAGGAACCCTGGAGCCCAGCACTTCCGCCACACCAGGAAGTGCTGGGGGGAAGAAGACAGGAGACACCCGGACGGCTTCCGGGTGCACAGCCGGCACTTCCGCCACACAGGGGTGTGTCCAAGGGGGAGTGCCGGGAAGCAGCGGGTGCCCATCCGGGTTCCTACTTAAGGGGCCGCCTCCCTCCAGTCAGCGGCGGAAGTCGGGTGGCAGAGAGACAGAGCTGGAGAAAGGACTGGAGGCGGCCAGGAGAGAGAGGCACAAAGTTTGTGAGGCCTGGACATTGGGGAATCGGTGCAAGAGGCACTGGGGAGTGCACGTAACTGTAAATAGTTTTGTAAATTAACAGTGTGTGGTGGATCCAACGATGTCCGTCTGTCTGTGTCCGGGTCACATATATGTGATATAATATACACATATATGTGTGTATATATATATATATATATATATATATATA
>JANRMT010062792.1:9593457-9628257 GCA_026402145.1 Polypterus bichir lapradei | reverse complement strand
AATCATGTTACGTTATTTTTAAAATATTTACTTTTCTTTTTCATAACTTCTTTAACACACTAATTCTGGGCTCATCAGGCATACACACTCACTGCACCCCCTCTCGTGGATTGAACCTCAGACATCAGCATCGAAGCCTGTTCACGTTGCGCCACGGCGTGTGGTTTGTTTATTTGACAGCATGTAGATCGGGGTAATTACATTCATGGCATTCATAGTCTGAATCACAATCTGATTGTATGGGTGCATGTGGGATGACCAGTATGTTAGAAGAAAATGCCAATAGGGAGGTATGATAGACTAACGTTTAAAAATTTTTTATTTGAATGCAACACAATCTACCTGCACTACCTTTCCGATCTACCGGTCGATCGCGATCGACGTATTGGGCACCCCGATCTAGTTAGTTGCGATAATAAGAGCGTAGAAAGCACAATGTGTCCAGCGTATGGTCGTCCAGGCAAGGGCGCACCTTCGTGCAGAGTACGGCAGCCGCTCAGAAAGCATGGTCTGCCTCCACTGAATTAGGTGACACAGTCATCAGATACTGATACACTTGTTCTAAACAATGCCCGCGCTTGCCGTTGCTCTGAAACACCGCCATTTCAGCTTTTACTGATGCATCCAGTTTCTTGTCATCATCCTGTGATAGCAAGTTTCTTGGCACAGATAATGCGGATGCAACAGACTGACGCATTGCAATTTCAAGTTGCTGTTTAAAGCTGTTGTCTGACAGATGTCAATGAAGTCTGCGCCGTCCCGGCATTCGTGAGCTGCAGAGTGCAGACTCCTCCCAGTCCACTGTGCTCAGTCTTAGTGGGAGCCGGGACACTGACAACTGCTGCTGGTCTCTTGTTGACTAAATTAATCTGCAACGTACTACACCGTGGGCCAAAAAAAACATGCCACTTAATTATTTTCAACTATAACTCTGTTATTTCTTGATCGATTTTTGCACTTTTACATGCTATATATGCGAGCTTGGCTGTTCCCGGTTTCCCGGAAATGTCCGGGAATCCCAGGCTCCCGATTGGATTCCCTAGTGGAGCCCTAGGCATACACACTTATTAGTTTCACAGGACAATTCTGTTCATGGAAATGATTTTGGAAGTTGTGCAAGAAGTGGTCTCTGGGTATCTCCCTCCAGAGAGACCTACAGGTGAGTATGGTGTTGGTATGAGTGGAGGGACTAGTTATAAATAGATTAGGGACTAGTTATAAATGATGAAGAAAGAGTTTAATGAGAGGTATGGAATGATCTATCTATCTCAGTGATATCTGATGCTTGATTTAATAATCAGTCAGTCTGGACATTAAAGTAGTTCATGGCTGCAACATTCTGCATTCAAAGTACAGATTAAGGCAAAAGCCAGCTGACAATCCAATTAAAAGAGCTAAAAAGTAAAGAGTGCTGATGCTTTATATTCAAAAGTGAGTATGTTTATGACAGAAATAAGACCGTACCAGAAAGTACTGCTTTAATATTCAAAATTTTTGAATTAGCATATGTCTGTACACCTCACTGTTTCTTTAAGCTTCACATATTGCATTTTATAAATAGGAAACCTAACATAATGAGTGTAGAGAGCAGAAGACTTCTTCACAAAAGCAAAATGCACTGAATAAATAATTGGAGTCAAATAAAGCGATAGCAAAACTTGGTTCCTGCTGACTGTGATAAAGGAATATAAAACCTACGTATAAAAGAAAGAATTTTTTTCCACGTACAGCATATTCGGATTAGTGGCTCTCGGTCTTTAATGAACCCTTCAACAGATGTCACTTTAAGTGAGGCATCATTCAAAGGGAACTGGGAGAGAAGATTAACTATAGCAGCCCTAGAGGGGAAGGGATTCTCTCATTATAGCTTCACAGATGATTTACAATGGGCCCAGTCTCTCATTACAGATAATGCAACACATTTATCGAAATCAAATTATACAGCACAACAAACAGTAATCATATTTCCAAGATCAACTGAAAGCTGGAAGTATTCACAATGGATGAAAGCAAATGTATGTTGTACAATCTCTTTAGATAAAATGTATGAAATATGGACTGTAGCTTGCCATGCATGGCCTAAGGCCAGTATTTCACATAAAATGTGCCCACTTGTTCCTGGTGCGGGTTGCAGATTAGCCAGAAACTTTGTGGCTAAATTGAAGTGGAGAGGACTGTCAGTCCAGCACATGGTTAACGCACAATGGGCCAGTTGGCTTAAGGCTTATCTTTGGACCAACGAAGAAAAGCCAAGCTAGTTCAGGAAAAACATGTACACTTTCCATCAAAACCACACCACGTAGAAACTGAACCAAGCTGAAAAAGTATTAAGGCAGCAAACTTTTAAACATGGAGGTTGCTGGTTCAATCCTCACTTCATGACTCACTTTGTGATGCTGAACAAAATGCTTTATTTGCTTGTGCTCTTATGTTTCGTTTGGGTTATGACATTTCACCTTCCCACTTAGGAGTGTTCATGTGAGTTTCTTGTCGGACTATTCAGATAAACACGAGGTCAATCTTTCTTTGTTATTTTGTTTAAAAAAAAAAACCAAAAAGCAATTCAAGATAAACTGTATTTTATTAATGAGAAAAACAAATGTATTAAATGTGTATCACCTGCCCCAAATGCAGTTTGACCATAAAAACTGCATTTTTGGCTAGCAAGAATAGATTTTTTTATTACACAGAATTTACTTTGGTGAACTGTCAACATTACATTACAACTCAGAAAATTTGTTTTCTCTGAATTGTATGATTAGCTTTGAGTTCATAGGGTGTGAATGAGTTGGAAACGTTCACTTACCATCTGTCCAATTGCATCTGAATGCAGAATAACAGCAAAAAAATAAATAAATTGAAATATATCATAGAAGGTGTATAGCACTGTGGGTTGGTGTTCACTAAAAGAAATGGGGTCATTCAAAACAGAAGTTTGTTTTTTGATTGTTTGTGTCACTCACAGGGCATTGCTTCCTCTTTCTATATCATGTTGATAAAAACCTCACAATAGGAATCCAAGGGTCTTCTTGTGGCTAATCAACAAAAAAAAATCATGGCCACAAAGGTACAATTGCAATTATGACTACACTAATGATAAAAATGACTGGCTCAGTAATTCAAGATTCTCAAGGGCTAAGGAATAGCAGGACGTTTAAATCAATATGAGGAGCACTTTATAGCCAAATCAGTAAAGAAGACCTGTGCGTAAACGGGGTGAGGTAAAGCAGATAGTTTAATGATATTTCTAAGTGACAATGGATTATAAGAAGGGCTGAAACTTATTTTTATCTCTGAAATAGCGTGATGATAATTTCTTTTGTTTTTTTAGGTTTTCCATTTATTCCATACTGAATGAATTGAAAATAGGGGTGGCATGGTGGCATAATGGTCCACTTCATAACTTAATTCCTATCTAGGTGCAGTCTGCACATTCTCCTTATGTTCCAATGCATTTTTCTCCCACCTCCCAAAGACATGAATGATAGGTTAATTGGCAGCTCCAAATTGGTTGGTGCATTCATGAGAGTGGCTTGCGATAGACTGGCCACCCATATACAGATGTTTTCCACATTATTTGTGATGCAGTTAAGATTGACTCTGATCTTCATGATGTCTTCTGAACTAAGAAGAAAATGAGTAAGCGTATGCATGATAATCATGTCAATTAAATATATTATATCAGAGACACAGTACTGTATATCTAGTCAATCAGATGTATGTCTTTTGCAGTTCTGGAGGAAAAAGAAAACAAGAACAGCATGACCACTGTACCAAGTTAATAAGTGACTATAAATAAACATTCTGTTCATGCACACCCAGACTTGACTGGAACAAATATCCTCTCTACTATGAAAAAAAGGAACACTCAAAACAGCAGGCAACAAAGAAGACAAAGAATGTGTTAGGATAGGTCAGTCAGCTAGAGGACAAGGATAGTGCTTGAAGCTGCACAGTCTGTGCATGTGTGTGTGTCAGACAGCAGTATAAGTTAGGCACTGATAGTGGTGGGGTAACGTGGTATGCAGACAGAAATAAAGAGAAAATATGCCTTGAGGTTTGTACAGTGTTGACGGAGCCCTTCATCTTGCTATAACTCCATGACAGCGATATCTTGATGGTTAACAACTGTGAAATGTACGGAAGCAATACAATGAGTGCAGCTTTCAACAAATAGATTCCCTGTCCATGGTTGGTTAATGCCCAGCACCCGTTGATGCCAAGATAAACATTTGTCTTCCACCAACTCAGTTATATCAGTAACCTGCATTTCACACCACAAATATACTTTAGTCTGTGTGAAAACGAATTGGCACTGATCAAACAAATGAGAATTCCCCTAAGAAAAGCCTCTGTGAAGATTTTTTTATTGCATCTTTGAAAACTAAATTCCACAACTTCAGATGAAAGATACAGTACCTTTCTAAAATTGCTCAGGTTTTTGTTGTGAGATAGCTCTTATTATCTTTCCTGACAGGATTAAAACAATCAGAAAAGACACATTTAAAACTCATTTGATTGGATCCTTTAATTAAAGGAACTCAGACATTTGGTTTTAAAGTATAGCAGTACATAGCAGTAAATTGTTAAGCCATACATTTACATGCACAAATGTACACAGTACAGTTAAACACCCAGTAAAACAAATTCAATTGATTATCACTAACAAATAATGACAAAATGATGTTTATTAACATTATAACTGAAATATGATCGGCTGAGGATAGAAGAGAGGAAAACAACCTCATTTAAAGGTATTACTGGAGAAGATCAACCTCTGGAGAGTCAACAGTTAGTTTTAAAAAATAAAGTCAGACAAAAATCACACTTTTGATATGGACATCCATCCCTACCTAGGTACTTTATGGTGGATAATGTGTAAAAAAAAAAAAAAAACTTTTCTTATTGAATCCTAAGATTGCTAGAATGTCTGGTGTCCCTCCTTATGGACAGGAATAGTAACTTTGCAGTGGCACAGCAGGATTTTCAGAAGAGAAACTGAACAGGTAAGGTTGAAGTTCATGTAACCCTTCAATACAGCCATGCGCGTCTGATAACACAATATCTGCTAATGTGTCATCAGTGGCCATCTTCATGAAGGACAGAATCCACAAGAAAGATGAACTCTGTTAGAAGTTATGTTTGAAAAGAAAGTTACAGAGTACCAGAAATTTCTGAACCTCCAGTCTCTTATGGAAAAAAAATCCTTAACAACACAAGTGTGTGGCTGTGAGAACCCAAGCTTCTTTACTTTTTTCTTATTCCTGTTATATTTTTTTGAAATAAAATGCAAGACTGCAAGTAAATAAAGGGATCTTTGTGTGTTTGCACTCCTTCAGTTCTTTTAAGCATTTGTCAGCAGTGAAGAATCGCTCAGAGTGTCTCTTCTGTCCCTTCCATGTCTTCTAGCAGAGAGCCTGGCCAGCAAACCCAAGGCGCCTAAATCAGAAACCAGCCTTTTGACTCCTACTACAACAAAAACAGTATGATACTACACAGGACTGCCACCTCCCTACACTCGCTTCATCCCTAACGGATATCAGACGAGCCCCAAAATGTTAACGACAAGTAATTGCTGTTGGGCAATCAATTGCTGAGGGACTCATCTCTCTCTGTTTCATGTCCATATAACATAAGGCTACCCAGAAACCTATGGCCTCATATTCAGAAGCAAATACTTATTCAGATGAACAAAAGCTTCTTGACTGCTACAATGGGTATGGAGTCATATTACACTGAGGACTTGCTTTTCCCCTCTAAGCCTTACTGTTCTCCTCTGTTGTTACTACACAGCCCAGCGTATCTTCAAATGTGAAAACAGTTCTGATCATTAGCATGGTGTTGTTGTGAGCACCAACAAAAATTTGTTGTGTGGGCTTTAAGCTCACATCATACAAATCGATTCTTTCCAGTGATTTTCAGTTATGGCATTCATTTACATTATCTAAGTGCATTGTGGATAATTGGACCATGTGTGCATGAACATCAGTCATGTAGTTCACTAGATCTTTAACTTTTTTTTCTTGTGACCCTATTTTGCTTTTTGCATCGCCATGGATCATTGTCCATTCCCCCCCACAATTGTCGTCCTCTTTTGGAGAATCCAAACCTGACAACTTAAAGGCAATGAGGTGTAAGTGTGACACGCTGTCTGGCTCAAAGTCATGTAGTGTGACACCAACCTTAGTCATGGAATCTGTTTTTACAAGCAACACAACTGCTACCTGCCTAGTATAAGCAATAATAATAATCAAGAAGATGCATTAAAAGAGTGTATCGAGGTAACATCATCCACCATTATATATTTTCAAGGTATTGAAATGTTCTGTGGGACAAAGCAGCCATGCCCATATAACTCCTCCCTTCACCATAGATATTTAAAACATAAAGCTGTCTATGCCCAAAAGAAATTTGATACAGCATAATGATATTCACCAGCCAAAATGGATGAAATGACGAGGAACACCACACAGCTTTTCTACTTGGCTTTGAACTGGCACAGAAATAATGGCTGTTTGTAAATCATTTCTGGATTGTTGGTGATCAGCACTAGCAGGCTCAACAAGTCGATTCAGGTTCCAGTTTCAGCATAGTTCACACAATGATTGACTTTTTTAATTTAGCCAAAGACAGTGCACACACACACACTAAGAAATAGAATTCATCTATTTCCTGAAGGTGTTTTTTCCAATTCAAGATTCTGGAAGATGAGCACATGGAAGGCAAACACCAAATCTGTAAAGAATACAAGGTCACCCCAAGGTATCATTTCTTCCAGGTCAATTTAGAATTCTAAAATAGTTTGCCCTTGTGTCTTTTGACTGTAAGGATGGAAGACAGAATTCCCAGTAAGAATCCATCTGAACAACACAAAAAAGTTCTTCACAGATAAAGGTTTGCCAGTCAAACCAAGCAACCTACAGCACTTCCATGACATTCAAATTCTAATCTGCATTAAAAAAGGAGACCTCTAGCTACTAAATACTTAAATTTCACAATCAGACCTGGACAGGCCTTAGTATTGTTTCTGTCAGAAATGGCCAAGGTACTATAATTCACTTAAACGTTATTCTCTCCCAATAAACCATTCATCAAGGTTCTGAACCTGCTTTTTCAATTATGTGAGTCATGGGCAGTCTCAGAGGCCACTTCAGATACCATGCACTCACTGAAGGATTTGCTCAGGGACACACATATACAGATACTGTCATTTATATTACCTCAGGCCCAATAATCTAAAGAGCATCTTTGTGAAATCAGAACATTGGAAACATTTAGCAAGAACAGGCCATTCAGTCTCACAAAACCTGTGAATTCTATCCACCTCAATTCTCCAAAATAACATTAAGTGGAGTTTTAAAGATCTCTAAAGTCCCACTCTCTATCCAGTGGTGTAGTGGTGTCTGGAGAAGTGGGCATACTGTAAATTTAGTCCCCAAATTTTTTAGCGGCCTACACAGCAAAAGAAAAAAGTGCCCCGTTATTAACAGTGACAGTCTTACATATTTAGTTCCCACTAGAATGGGACAGTACTATTTACATCTGCTGCCAGACTTTATTCACTTCAAGAATCATTATGAGATCAACAAACCAGAGATGCAGATTTTGCAGATCTGTCTGCTTCATAGATTACAGAGTGATTCAGCTGCATAATGCATACATTTTCTTAGTCCATGGGGAAAGTAGATTCTTTTGTAAACAGTGTCTTAGAATATCTAATCTGCAACAGATAGTGAAGGCCAGAGAGTGACACAATTATAAAATGAAAATGATTTGTCAGTGGCAGTATGCGAAAATTACTGGTGGTACAGAGGCCCATTTCATTAATAGTAGATACATTTAACATGAAGCCAACGCCTTTTCAGTCAGAGATACATTTATTTTTACAAAATTTAAACAGCTGATTTTCAAAATAAAAACTTAGATTTGACCATTCTGAATATTCATTAACTATGACAACAAAGAGCAATAACAAGTAATGTAATTTTTCATACTTTGGCAATGCATCCTTGCTACCAACACGTTAACACAGTTTCAAGTTTAAAATCAAAATTTCTCAGGAAGAATAGCGTACCTAGCTAGAAATGCTTTAATGTCCGGGCTGTGCTCGGGGGAAATGGTGTAAGTGTAACGTTATAAACTCTCCCCAACACCTGTTAATCTGTCTAAACTCAAAAATAAGCACTGATGTGAAAGTTAGGTTGAAATATCTGCGTTTTAAAATGCAACCAACCAGAATTTGTTGACAGCTAGCAGCTTTGATGCTAATGAAAATCAGGGAAGCTAACTTAACACTATCCACAGCATGAGCAAATTGGAACAACAAAAAATAAATGAAACTAAATAAAGCTGCTAGTTAATGTTGTAGAAACGCTGTATTGACATAATTTACAAATCTTGCTATTATAAAGTACTCACCATGTTCTTCCATTGAATTTGCAATGTCGCTCGGAGATTTAGCGCCTCACAGTCAGCACTCCCTCCGACTAGGGTTGGGGACTGAGAGGCTGTGGGCGTTGGGCTGTGGCTACCTGTCAAGCTGGACAGTAGCAATAATGTAGCTTCACAAGGTCGTTTTTTTCTGAAAGCTAATTTTTGTTTGTATGGTTGGCTTCATTTTCACTATTAATTTGGTTATATTAACTTTTCACGCGAGGACATATTTTGGTGTGTAACAATGGACCGACAGGAAGGTGGCAGCAAAGGATATTTTTCCCGGTTTAGCAAAGGAACGGCAAGTCCCATGCTACTCTGCCTCTGATTGGTGTAATCTGTTTTCCCCAACCAATCGTTAGTTCTCCCAAAACGTAACCAAAACAGACTACAATGGCAGAAAAAAAATGGACGTGCCTGCAGCACATAAATGCGTATCAGCGTGTCAGTGTGGATGTAGACTGTCTTGGTGTGTGGACTACACTGCAGCGTATATCAGTAACAGGGGGATTTAGAAGTGGGCATAGGCTGTGACGACCTAATAAGAAGTGGGTATACACCGTATACCCTGGACTACACTACTATCTCTATCATATTACTTGGTAATTTATTCCATGTGTTTCTGGTTCTCTTTGTCATGAAAATGTGGAGATATGCTAAAGTATGCAAGCAAACGCTGTTAAAACACTGGAAAATGTATTCATTTCATATGGCTAGGCCAGAAAATGGTCCTTGACAGGGTGAAGTGTAAGCACTAGCCCCCTCATCGCTTAACGTCTTCAGAGCTACTCTACTTCTTTTTGGAATGTTCTAAATTAAGTTTTTCTCTTCATTTGACACTTCCATTCAGTAAGCTTCCTATCATATTTTACTGCTCAGCTGCCAGTCATTTCAAAGCCTTTCATGGTCTGCAAGATCTCTGGAAACTTTATAAAAGAAAAGCAAGTGAAATTCCTTAAAACCAACAACAAAACTATCTTTTGAAAAGATGTCATCAGTGAAATGGCTGTCCCGCTTGGAACACAGAATACAGGAGTTGTCAGTGGCAAGTTTCTTTGTGAGTGAAAGCACTGCAGCTGAATCTGGCACCCCGCATGCAACTACAAATGTTGGACGCAGAACAAAGAAAGGACTGCCTGACTGTGCTGGGATCTGGCATTTAGTGTCACAGAACAAGCCATTGCTATCACACATGTTAGCTAAGTAAAGTAGGTAAAGGTCATCTCTTGTTGGAAGTATGGGAGATGAAATACTGCACAACCATACCCGTAGTGGGACAAAAAGAAAAAAAATCAGTTCAAAGTGTCTCCAGAGACGGACATCACATATGCCTGGAGCTGAATCACTGTATCGTTAGAAATCTATGTTCTGTTTCTTTATGTAGAAGCTTAAAATCACAAACTGTGAGAGGAGAATCGAGGAAGGCCTTTCAACATCACAATTTAAAATGGCTCAATAAACTTTACATAAAATATCATAGAGCTGCCATTACTCTCCAGCTTGTTTATGAGAAAGAAAACTATCTGTGAATGTAAATCTCAGAGATGGGACCGCTGGTTTAAAACAATGTATTCTACAAAGACGTGCAAACAAGCTTAATACCTGAGAGATGCTAGGGAATCCCAGATTCCTGCAGCCATTACAGGGTGTTAATGCCTCCCACAAGCCCGCAGGCCCACAGCTTCTCTCACCTTCCTCCTCTTCAGATGGAGGGATTAAGGGGGGTGACGGTCGCTGCACAGATGGAAAAAAGAAACATTAACTAAACAGAAAGCAATCAGTTCTCCACATATTCAGCCGCGTCAAGAAAAACTTTTATGTCAACAGTGCTCATCAATGATTATGTCTGCCTTTACTTAGAACACTTGCTGCAGTTCAAAGTACACAGCCAGCATCATTTTGATATGGGACAAGGAGAATATGCAAGAAGCCACGTGTGAAAGGCACAAAGCTGTAATGTAGCTTACTCGCAGTGTTTTCATGGACACAGCAGACCTGACAATTTACAAGAATAAAATGTCAGTTTTATTTGCTTATGCTTGCATCCTGCCATCAAACCGTGAATGTTAGTCAGTAAGTGTGACTGTGTATGTATGTAATTCAATACGTGAGCCTACATTGCAATTTAGCTTTACTCAAACAGTTTTTTTTTGTAAAAGTTGTCTCATTCAAGGCAAAGTGACACATTTATTATACCACTTGTATACATTGTCAGGTCTGCCGTGTCTGTGAAAACACTGATTGTGCCAGCTCCCAGTGTTGTGCTCTTCACTTGCAGCTTGCTCCATCCATGTGCCATCTGGCATTTTCTCCCTTGTCTACATTAAATTCATGCTGGCTGTGTACATTGTTTTCCAAGTTGAGGGAAAAATATTGCAGTGCTATTTCAAGTGAGTTTATAGTCATATTTTACATAACTGAAATAAATGGAGCACCTACAGTTTTTAGGTTTGTCTATTTTTGTCACAATGTTTCATGCATAGTGTGAATAAGTGTGACATTTTTTATGTGATTATTTTCTAGTTGTCTGCTGAAGAGACAGCAATTGCTATCTGTCCAGTAATGCTGATAACAGCAGCATTTGTCAAAGTGTAAAGGATATGAAAATAAAGTCAATTGCAAGCCGGAGGAGATGGACAGCAATTAAACCTGGGTATTAATGTTCAATACCATTGCTTCTGGCAGGGGTCTCCCATATAAAAAAACAAAGAAATACATCATCGATCACTTTTTCTAAATAGAAATTCAGAGTTACAACAACATAGGCATTTTAAGTGCAGCAATTTAGGAAAAACCAAGAAACAACTGGAGCATGTAATGTACACTGATGAAATAATTAAAGATTTAAAACATGTGAGGCATCAGGTGTGGCACTTCTAATATTAAACGTGGGTTCAGTCAAAGAACGGAGGGATAGAATTTCTATGCATACTACAAAGGAAGAGTGGAGTTTTTATAACAATTATATGGATAACATGTCCATCAAGGATGTGGGGCAGCATGGACGATGACCAAGCCAGTGGCTTACAGGCAACAACTACACAGGAATCAGACAATCCAACTGACAGTCAGCCAGGAACCTAACCGTTGTTCTATATACTGAGGAGTAGTCTCAGAATAAAATACATGACTTCTATTTGTGCATTATGAGAATGATTTAAGTAGTCTATTAATTCACTAATGTTAAAGTATATAAAGTCATTTAGGAACACAGACATGCAGGTAAAATGTAACACAACCTCAAGGGGATGGACATGTTATAGATTAGCAAATGTGTGAGTCAGGTCAGCCCTCTTTGTCAAATGTCCTGACAGTTTCAGGACTAATGGAGTTCTCCTTTAAACGCTTGATTTTCATAACTCTACTAGGAGATCATAGGAACTTCTAGGACAAAAGAGGGACTGTGCCTGTGTTAGTGAAGTGCTGGTTTTGTCTGATTACCCCACACAAAAAAATTAAGGGTTAGTACCACAAAGGTATTGTCTAGGTATAAAAGATTTCATCATCAAGACGATAACTACACAGCTAGGTAAACTAATCCAAGTTCTTAAATTAATTGGTCTGATTTGGGATATAACCCTAGGAGACAAAGCTGACCCAATGACAAATTAATATGACAATATATTATACCATGTTCAGAAAAAAGGCTATTCTTAAAAATGGCTTATCCTGTTTTTGGTTCCAAAAAAAACATATCAGGTCTACAGAGAAGTTGAAATGAGTGGCTTTCTGGCCAACACTAATCACTGTCCAGAGTGAATTCCCACCTGGACTAATTGTTAGGCATGGGGTTGGCAGTATGTACAAGGAATGAGTGAACAGCTATAAAGGTCAGGACTGGATTTAAGCTCAGACCTAAGACCCCAAAACATCTTGTCTTTGTTTTTCCCTGGCACTTCCTCTCTAGGTATGTTTGTTGTCACACACATGTGCTTGGGAGGCTTAACACGGAGAGTCAAGGGTTGACACTGTGCACTAACACCTTCTTCCCTTCCTGTGCAGATCACTAGAAGGCAAGACAAACTAAGCCCTAACCAGCTTCCTCATTCCTCTCTAGACCACACCCTCCTGCTGACCTCACCTCCGCCTCTTCTCTCCCAGACCCACCCCTTCCTTTCCACCACCTATAAAATCCCAACCTCTATCCTCTTTTTGCAGTCCCGTTTTGGACACAGTCTTTTGTGACTACTCTCTTCCCTCTACAGTATACGGGGTGGATCCCCAGACCTTTTTCACCTTTGTTTTCTTGTATTTACATTGTATACAATGTTAATCATGTTTCATTCACATCATGCAAGGGCTCTAGAAATAAAAGAAGGTACAAATCTTCACTCCAGCTTTAAGCTTTGACCTTGCTCACTTCTGACAGTAAAAGAAAAGAGAAAATGAAATGATTATTGAGATGACTTACAAAAACAAATCATTATACATACAATATAGCCTGAAAGAAGGTGGGAAAGGAAAGGAAAAGAAATGACAGAACCATTTTTTTCTGGTCAGAGTCACTCTATTCTATGATGCCCAATGAAGGATCTCAATCTTTGGTTTTGTTAGTGTACAATCGGATAAACCCATGTTATGGTGCCGTGCTAAAGAAAAATTCTAGTCAAATGGTCATTCTGCTCTACTTAAAAAGCTGAACATTTATATATCTGGCACATTAGTTTTGCATGCCCTTCTGAAAGTGGTAGGAGCCCTGAACAGAACAAGACAGATACTGATCATAATATTGAAAGGGCAGAAATTAGAGATGAAATGTGAAGAAAGGAAATAAGTGCCATCATTGTTATATTTTACTGGGTGAGAGACCATCCATGACATCTTATGCTATGGCTGTGATGTGGTAACATCAGCCTGTACAGTAAGGTTTAACCACTAGGCTAGTGAGATAAGGGTTACAAATCTACTATGGAAGGAGGTAAGATGGACGCTTATAAAATGGGAGGAGATGGTTTAAGATAAAGCTGTATAATCCAGGTTTCAAAAGAACAGAACCACCATAGTTTCCAGGCTGTGTCTGTGCTTTTTTGAGTAACATAGGGTCTCTACAAAACTATTACTCATCCCAGGTTTTGAGGGAAAATGTGTGGTAAGACTTTCTTTTTCTTTAAAGCATTTTTTAATTCCTAATATATTAGTAACTTAATTCATTGCTAGGCCCGATAAAATAAAATGCCAGACAGCATTTCTACATGTGTTGTCATTTCTTAATACTAAGTGTATTAGGTGTGCTTAGATCTTTTTTTAATGTAATTTCCATGATTCCAGCAGCAATAAGAAAAATCTTGACCAATACCAAAGCTATAAATATGCATTTTCTATAAGACTGGAATGGTGTCCAGCGCAAGAAAAAAAAAAAGCTAGAAATGCAGTCAAAAAATTCTTGTGCAATAGAAAAAACAAAAATAAAATTTAAAGTAGCAAATACCTCTACTGAACACTTGTCAGAAACCACCTGACCGGTAAAATCTAAACTATGTGCCACTGAAAGATTCCCAAATTTGCTTGAGTAACTATTTTTTCTTATCAAAGCAAAAGTGGTAATATACGTAAACGTCTTGATATATGTAAAAATGGAATTGTATTGTGTGATAAAAATAAATAATAAAGAGAGAAGGCCTTAAACTCAGCAACTGCTGATAGTAATAAAACTGTAAAAAGACAATTTTTTTAATTAAGGTTTTTTTTTTTTATAGGTACACCCATTAATGAACTGGTTTGGGCTTTATAAAATCCCTGTCACAGTGTATGCTTTTGGAAACAATTACCAAACCATTTAATAATACAGTATACCGTAGCAAGAGCTGATGTATCAGTCAATGACTTTATTTTATCTACTGCCTGTCATTTTGTGGTATCAAAAACCATTTTCAACACAAATAAAAATCTACTTTAATACACTGAAATCTATTACTCTCCATCAACAAATTAATCTTTACTTTAGAACATATAGTGTTTGTCATTTTTAGATATCATCGCAAAACAGTTTACAGTGTACTATAACATGAATCAGTCATCCAAGCTTTCTTTTTCAGACTTAATTGATTATGCACAGAGTCACAGGGTCCCAGCCTCACTGGAACCAGCCCTGGATAGGTTGCCAGTCCTACACAGAGTGAACACCCCGATTAATTTAATTTATATATACCTTTCATTTTATATACTACTAACCATTTAGAAAACCAATTCACAAACCAGTATAGCATGAGAAAATCCATTACTGTACATGAATCACTGATTTATACATTAATGTTTCCAGTGCACCATGCAATGCATATGTCTCTGTTATATGCCATTTGGTATGGGATTTGTAAAAGCAGTGTTAATGTTCATGATGCGTCATCTGTTGGAATGACAAATGCAATGCATTTTATTACTAGAAATGCTTGTAAAGTGCCATCTTTGGAATGACAGAAACAGAGCAACTGGAATGAGAGACAGACAAATACACAGACACTTATTGTATCCCACTGTTAAGGTGTACTGGTTAAGGTATACAAAAAAAAAAGAAAAACTGGTCAGAAACCATTTAGGACTTCAGCATACTGTTGGTCAAGTAATGCATTACTGTACAAATACTTCACAGTCTCAAAATTTGGGATCTTGGGTGAAGGATGGGGCATAGTCTTGCAGCACCAGATGCCAGGCAGGAATAGGCTTTGGGCCAAGGTCTTCACAGGGACACCTATATACACACCCATTCAGGGCTACTTTAGATTAGCTAATTAACTGGACTATCCTGGGGATCTTTAAAGCATGGGAGAAAAACAAGGATACTCAGAGAAAACCGCACATAAGCATGGTAAGACCATGCAGACGCCACTCAGACAAAAACCACGCAGATGTTTTGGACTCAGGACACCTTACCCATTAGGTAGCAGAATTAGCCATCTGTACCGCTACTGGAAATAGTTATTGATACTCCCAACAAATGATGCCAGATGATATAACAAATTGCAATACAGTACAGTTTTTGTCGGAAAAGCAACTTCATCCTGCATTTAGCATTGCCATAATTTCTTTTACATTTATAAATGCATTTTTCTAAAACACTTAGGTGAAACACATATCAAATGCACAATTTACAAAAGGTCTAACAATAGTATATCTGTAGAAAAAAATAATTCCTACTGTTTGCCCGGATTGATTTCTGTAGCATATGAAGGATATTTCCTTGACACCTGACAGAAGCAATTTTTCAAATTCAGTTATCCAGTACAATAAAAATAAATATGTGAATTATGTATGTACTTTCTTGTAGCTGCATATAAATGCTGGCCCAGTTCAAAGTGTCCCAAGTAGTTTGTAGCTGGGAAATGATAACAAGCATACACTGCAGAAAAAAACAGTGGTGGTATTTGGTGGAAAGCTGGCATAATCCTAGCCAAAAGGTAAAAATTAGATGGAGTGCTGAAAAAAAATGTTTAATATATCCTTCAAATTACAACAAGCAGTAATTTAAATTAAAGCAAAGCAACAAAGGTTAATAATTATAGTACTTCTTTGAACATATTGACTGTCTTTTAGCTTTTCACACATTCATTTTTTTATTTCTCTCTTCATCCATTTCTGAACCTGTGTCAAGTTGGATCTTATCTTAGCAGAATGCAGCCCTGAGTAGGGTGTGCAGGGCACAGTTATGCACATACCTACACTCACTCAGACCTGTCCAATTGCCATCAGCAAATTAACTTGTGTTTTAAAATTGTACAGTAGCAATGAGATGCATGCTTTTATGTGTTAATTTGTTAATGAATTATTAATTTTTTATGAACAAAAAAGACATTTTAGTTTTCAAATACTCAAAAAAATTTGAGACATAAGAAATTGGACAAATGAGAGGACATCAATCTTATATGTTTAGCTAACAGCTAAGCCATCCCAATATCTCATCTACAGCTCTCTATTATAAAAGAAAATCTTAATACGAGACAAGACTATTGTCAAGAGATTTTTTCCAAGTCCCATCCTCCTCTCAACCATTTCAGGTTAACGTCTCACACCAACGGTCCTCTCACCTCTCATTCGTGTGAATGCTTTTGTCAGGCACAGTTCCTGTACTCTCAGCTCTTATAAATTGTTACAATCAAATTCGCAAAATTGGTTAAATGTGTATCAATAGACTATGCTGAAACAGTTGGTGGTGATGTTGCAGAAGATAAAAACATCAACTTACAATATCCCGTAGAATATTTACAACCATGAACACCGTCCGGTCTTCCACCGGATGAATTACTGTTGAAAGAAAGATGTATCATAATGTTATTGCGTAATTTATGTTTGAGTGATGAGCTATGAAATAGGACAAGATTAGTTGTATTCAAAATTGGTCAAACAATTCTGACATGTAAAATTTTAACAGGTGACAAGAAAGGTAATGTAGTACATCTTCTGCGGATAACATTAGACACCAAAGGAGATCTTGATATGCTATTCATATTAAAATGTTTACAGTTTCCTGTTAGAATAGCTTTTGGTACGAGAATTATCAAAATTACAGGGACAAACATTTGAAAAATTGGTTTATTTATTAGAGAGAAAGAATTGATATTCACTCACGGGCAGGAATACATTGCATTGTCATGATGTAACTCTAAACACGAAATCAAAATTCAATGCGACATTGCCGAAAAGTTAATTCCAAATATTGTTTTTACTGAAGTTTTATAATAAAAGTGTAAATTTAAAAAGTATTTGCATGTTAATTTGAAAGCAAAACAGAACGAAAACGTATAACGTAACAAATATCTCTAATGCAACATGAAACAAAATTTTCTTTCAATTTATTATATAGTTTTTACTATGGTTAATTACTCGCTGTAATGTAAAATAGTTAGGTCTATTATGCATATGTAACAATTCCCATGAAAATAACAATTTGTTTAAATTGTACATCCGTTTCCCCATACGCGAGCGAAGCGAGCAGAAGGCAGAGCCCCCAAGTTCTTCTTAAAGGTTGTCAAGGTTTCTGCTTTGACTGCATGTGCTTCCTGGCTTCAGTTTGAAATGCACTTCTACTGATGTCCTCGAGTATGTGATTCACATTTAAGCTGAAAGAATGTTGCTGGATCTACTTTATAAATGCCTTTGAGGAGTATAAACTATTTAGACTAAACAGGTTTAATTTTTTGAGTCTGTCAAAAATGATGTAAAGCTTTGAAGCATCTCAGATTATTTATTTATTTATTTTATTTGTTTTACTGACATTAGCGTTTTTTAGCAGCAAATATCCACTGAAGCTTGCAAACAATGCAGCTGAAAAAGTTAAGCGATTTCAGACGAGATTTCTTGCTTCTCCATTTTCTTGTCGGTTTGTGAATTTTAACTATTGTACAAATCAGCCTAGGGCAGTACAGTGACGCAGTTGGAGAGTTGCTGCCTTGCAGTAAGGAGGCCAGGGTTTGTGTCCTGGGTCCTCCCTCCATGGAGTTTGCAAGTTCTGTCTGCATGGGTTTCCTCCAGGTGCCCCAGTTTCCTCCCACAGATCAAAGACATTCACGGTAGGTGAATTGGCAATCCTAAATTGGCTCTAGTGTGTGGTTGGGGCATGTGTGTGTGTTTGCCCTGCTATGGACCGGCGCCATGTCCAGGGTTTGTCCCTTTCTTGATTCCTATGCTAGCTGGGATAGACTCCAGCAGACTGGTTCAAACCTGTTCAGGACTAAACATGTTAGAAAATGACTGACCGACAAATCAGCCTTCAAATACTCCTGTCAGTTGACGTTTGAGAGACGGTCCTAGTTTGTAGTGTGTAAGAGTACTTGATGTTAACATAATTTACAATGCCTGTAAATTGCTTAAGTCAATTCTTTGTAGTAATATTCTAAGGGTCAAAATCAGCCAAACCACTCGACTTAAGCATGCCCATAGCATTTGGTATCGGGGTCACTGCAGCAGTGCTTTGCAATCTATTGGAATGAAACACCAGTAAAATTTACTTTTTCTAAACTTTCTCACATAGCAAATGGTAAAGGCTAGCACTGGTGCATTGATTTCCATACTTATACATGATAAAAAGAAGAAAAAATCCCAATATTTGGCACAAATATTGCCATAGTCTACTAAGTTGAAATTTCTTCTCATCTATCTATTTATCTACAGGTTCCCCACAACCCAACTCAGGATAAAGTGGGTTTAGGAGATGGATGGATAGATGATAATATTGACAGGAGAAAACTTCCATTTGAAAAAGCATGCTAATATTACAATAATGCTCAAAAATGGTAGGACAGTTTTGCTTTATTGATGGGGGTATACAAATAATAGTTCACTAAGAAAAGAAAAAGCATATTTAGGGTGTCTTATTTAACTATAGATTACTAAAGAATAAATACTATTTAATGAAAGAAAATATATGTGAAACAGTGAACAGTGTGTAAGAACCAATGCCAGAAGAGCCTGAATGGTGCTTATGGTGAATACTGGTTTTCTTTTTCAGTTTGTCTTATGGCCTCTATACACTGGTATACCACTTTATGTTTAGATTTTTTATCAATCCAGACAGAGAGTAGTTATTTATCTGCTGAGCAACAGCAATCAATCCATGAGAAAATCTAAAATAGTCCTGGAAAACTTACAGTAAAAGAATGACATATGATTTGTGAAAAAACATATTTCAGTCATGCAAAAACAATTCTAGAGAAATTAAATGGCAAAATTAAAAATCCGAGGAATCATTTACAACCCATTTATGACTGTGCTGCCCGTCCATCATACAGCACTCACACTTAGAGTACTCTTAGCCAGTTTAGAGTTGCCAGTTTACCTAATATGCATGTTTTGAGAATTAATTTGTTGCAATTCATTTTAATCTTATAGAACACTCTTTAGAGTGTTACAACTATAATACAGTAAAATACAAAACCTAACAATGTATACATACATAAACACGTTTATGACGGCTACAATGCAGCAAAACAGAACTAGCACAAAAATTAAATGCAAACAAACCCATGCCAATATAGAGACTGAACTATAGTAAAATTCAGTTACCATAAGGACCAGATGACAATGGAGGAGAGGAAAACAAAAACTAATAGCATTCTTAAAAAAAGGAAACCAACAGGGAAAGCCATTACTGTCAGGATAGGTTCCAGTGCCAGGCAATTCTGAATTGGATGTAGCAGGTTTAAGAAACTTATATATTTCATGTTAAAACTGAAATATCAGTGTTGCAATAACTTAAATTACAGAATAGATTTTAGTGTCTTATTTAAGTTGCTCTTCTTATATGCACCTTAGGTTTCATCTACTCTTTTTGGCTAGGACAAAGTTTTAGGTTTTACAGTGCGGACAAATTCCGAAGAAATGCAATATAATATGCTGTAGTTAAGTTAGAAAATACTGCATGAAGGTCATTTTTAAATATGCGTTAAAAGGTTATTGCCTGCAACAAATAAGCTCCAGAAATTATTCAAGGTTTTATGTTTATGCAATCTACCAAAAGTGTGCAAACAATGATGATAATAAAAAGTCTAATAAAAAGAAAAGTTGATCTGGTGACGTAATCTTGTCTTTATTTCCAAAAATAATAATTAAATTAATTTAATGGAGTTCTTCCACCTAACCATGCACAACATTAGGTCAATGCTGAAAGTTGAGTGAAGGTGTATTTCAAATAGAAACAAACAAAAAATCAGAATCAAAATCAGAATCACTTTCATTTGCCAGTACTTAATGTACAGAAATTTGACATGGCAGATTTGGAGCTGCTTATAACAGAACATAACATCACATACAAATAACATAAAAACTTAAAAAGAATAACTTCAAAGTAGCAGATTTATAAAAGTGAAAGTGTGAGTCTATAGTGTGTATACACATGCACATACATACACTATAGACATACACATCTTCAAACAGTATATGAAAGAATGCATGAATATACAAAGAACACAGGCTAAATAACTTTTGAATTGTCAGTTAGTTTTAGTTTTAATTAACCTGAAGCATTTACAAGAGGGGAGTTTGTAGAATAAGAGATGAGCTGGGTGAGATGAGTCCGTGGTGATCCTTTTGACATGATTAGTGACACAAGATGTACACAAGTCTACCACTGATGGAAGAGCACAGCCAATTATTTTCACAGCAGACCTCACAACACGCTGTGATTTAGATTTGGAGTGTGCCATTGCTGAACCAAACAAGACAATAATGGAGAATGTGATTGCACTTTCAATTAAAGGTTTGTAAAATTGAACTAGGATTGGCTGAGAAATATTTTGTTTCTTTAGTTGTCATAAGAAGTACTGTACAATCTTTTTAATGATGGAGGTGGTGTTAATGTCCCAGCTGAGAGCATTTGTGATAGTTGTGATGAAATAGTTGAAGGATTCCACCATTCCGACTGCAAGGCTCATGGGAATCTAACACAGGCCACGGAATTATGAACAGTAGTCGAAGCAGACACCCCTGGTAGCTGAATGAAATACTGAATATAAAAGACTGAATGATACAGTCATGTCTGCACACTAAAAGATGATTGCTAGAAATACATAAAATTTAAATTTAACCCAGACTATAATACTAATTTTAGAAATTGCATGACAAGATCACCTTCCCCAAGTGTTTATGTCATTTGTCCTGTTTAGTGTTATACTGATAAAACAGAATAAATCTAGATTCTTTATGTAGTGCTACACACTAATTATCAAACTGCAGGAATATTAAGAATTCTTCCACAATTAGTAAAGGAAGCTTGTATTTTTTTCTTTAACATCACAAGAATATTTAATACATTTAATCTCAAAATGATTATTTTTATACATTTTAAATATATTTTCCTATTTGGAGTGCATAAAGGATGTTTACAATGACTTAATTAAATACTGAACTAAGAACTATTATAATGTTAATTATTGATGATTTCTGTATGCATTAAACATAATAAAATGTTTAAGGCATTAAAAAATAAAATACATTTTCCAAATGAAGGGAGAACATGCACTCCATCATGCTTATTTAGTTAGCTAATGGCTAAGTTTCCCCACTATCTTACAAGTTTCTCAATTTTAGCTATATACAGTAAATAGTGTGCTTAATGTAAAGAGATTCTTTTGAATTTCTTTTTTAGTTTAACTTGCTATTAAATTCTGTTAATGTCCTTAAATAATTGATTTACTATATTAACTGAAAGAATCTTGCTGGATCAACATATAATGCCGTGTGTGTTCACGAACATCACAAGACCAAGCAAACTAAAGCACTCCTACCCTAGTACATGCTAGATGCACCTCTAACATGTATTCTACACTGCTCTTTTTCCTAATGGCTTATTTTTTTCTCTCCACATCCTCTACAACATCTGTACTTCCACACTAACTATACATCTCAATTTTATGCTCCGACTACTGGTATCTCATAGTTGAACTACTGGTAATTCCAGATAATGCTTGCTTCAACTATTATCTGATCTCTTGAACATGGCAGCTCACTTGGGGCCTCATGTATGAAACCTTGTTTAGATTCTAAACTAAAATTTTCTTTACGTTTGAAAAAGAAATAAAGCGTGTGCACACAAATCACTGAATTTATAAAACCGTATGTACGTGCCAGTCCAAGTTCCAATGTAAATCTCAAATCAGCTTAAAACTATGCACACACTTAATCCTTTCACTTCCCTCTCATAACCAGTCAGTTCATGTTTCTGCGCTATGTTGTACAATATAGCACAAGGCATCACAATGTGGAAACCTCTGTGGGGCTGAATAGCAGTGTGGTAGGCTATGCAACAAGTGAGTTTTCATGGATCGCAAACATTTTTGACTCACGCCGATTATTGACTTAGACATCCTAGAGCTAGCTTCTTGGAGTTGTATGCTGAATTGAAATCAACATTACAGAGATCATTGCACAGAAATCGTGCAATATGTGTTCCATTGCAGGTTTTAAAAACCATAGGGTATTTGATGCTAGTGCTCCATTGCAAAGCCATGGAACAAGCCCTGTATATAATTAAGATTCTACCCAGATAGAACCAATTTCTTTACGATCAGGGAGAGCAAGCTGAGGTCAAAAGGTAATTTGCAGCGGTTGCTGATTTTGCTAATGTAATCGACACAATTGGTTGAACACATTTTGTTATAAAGGCACCATCACAGAATGAATTTGCTTTTGTATACAGAAAGCACTTTCATTCAATTAATATAAAAAGAATACATTGTTGTCTTTCAATGATTGTGCCGCTGTATAGTGGTGCACCATGAGAGCTTCTCAGGTGTGCCATGGAAATAAGAGTGTAGTACACCAGGGTCTGAACCTGAGAGGAATATGTTCCTCAGGTGGTCGAAACCTGTCAGAGGAGGACAGAACTACCTGGAGAAGCTGACATAAAAGCAGCTCTGTGATCTCTATGTTGCAGACATAGCGCCTAGAGCAATTTAGACAAAGCTCCTGGCTGCTAGAGTCCATCTGGCTGGGTGTGTGGTTTCCAGCAAGCCTTACAGGGCTGGTGGATAGTGGGCATACAAATTGCCTCTGAGGCAGAGTGGTGGGCAAAGGGACAAAGCAGCTGGGAGATGCTACCAAAGTGCTCACTATGTGTCTGCGAATGCTGATGTCAGAGATGCTTTTTCATTGGCTTCTCCGGTAGTCCTATCCTTCAGACAGTTGAGGATGTGTCTGAGATATAATGCCCTAGAGGTTAGTGTGCATTGGAATATATTTGGTTGCAAAACATTTGCCACCACAGAGAAAAGGTTGGAAAACACTGAAAAAAGTATTGCTCAGATGTATCTGAATAACATGAGCCCAGTATTTTCTTATTTTATCAAATAGCAGTGTGAGAAGCAGATGTCAGGGTCATGCTGTTTGTGATGCTTACCTTCCTAGTAACGCTGCCATTGGCAGGTACAGTATGTCATAAGCACACAGTATGCCCTTGTTATGAACAAAATCAGTTGGCTGCGAACTAAGATAATTAACTTTAATCATATGCATTGGGCATTGTTACCATCTTTGAAGGCCACTGTATTGAGAAAACATGTCAGTTAAATATAAAATTACCCTTAGGATAAAGTGGGCTTAGAAAATGGTCGGGTGGATGGACAGATGAGTAATTAGTTCTGGAACAGCGGACTGACAGGTCCCTGAAATGCACACTGAAATAAGGTTTTCTGGCCATTTTATTGTGCCCGCTGCCTGGAGTCACTAAAATGCCAACACCAAAAACTTCTGCATAGAACTTAAGGGTGGTTAAAACATTCCATAATGTTAAGTTAATTTTGTTACCAAGTTTGTATTTTAAAAATCCCAACTTTTGCATAAAAAATGGCTTATGCACATTTCCAATAGTAAGCAGGTTTTACACTTGAGGCCCCTGGTACTGCATTGGTTCGCTCACTCCTCTCTCAAGAGCTGCTTAGATTCTAGTTATTTTTGCAGTAAAAATAAAATGTTTTCACTTGCCCAAAACCTTTTTCGTGTCAGCATCTTGTCTTTATTAAGAAATATATCAGCCACATCAATCAGCATACAGATGAATAGTATAATTATATAACAAACCCATTAACTTTGTATATGTCAACTTCTCATAACAGATTCAAAACCTTTGGCAAACATCTCATAATTGAATATGAACTTCTTTTATTTTATATATATATATATATATATATATATATATATATACATACTGTATATATTCTATCAAAGAACACAATTAAAAGAACTTCCATTATCTCATAATTTGTATAGGAAGTACAGGAAAGGCAAACTCGTAAATACTCATAAACTCATACAGATAATTTTCCCTAAAAACAACCAAAAAAGTAAAAAACAAATTGGCATAGAAAAGATTTTAACCTTTTAAGTCAAAGATACATTACCTACTACTGTGAAAGTTTTTGTTGTTTGTACCCAAAATCTTGAACAACCAGGAAATGCCTAATGCTGACCTTTATATTCTTGTGATAGTGATGCCACATGTGGTAACTTATAGCTGCCGTGTAGTACAAACAGGAACAGTAATCTTATGGAAACGGCAACAAAAATATGATGCCCATAAGAAAACAAAACTTACTCAGAATATAGAACCAATGTAAGAAGTAGTTCAAAATAGAGAAGCTTTTATTCTGTGGCACCTCTGCACGCTAACCACCTTTTTCCACCATCTCAAATATACGCAGTTTTTAATGTTTGGAAAACACTTGGGATTAAATCACTTAGAGATCTTGTACATAGACAACATCTTCACATTCTATGAACAATTACACCCCAAATGTAATTTTCCAGCAACAGATTTCTTTCACTACCTCCAAATTAGAAACTTTGCTAAACAAACCCTGCCCAATTTTCCTCACCTCCCACCTATTTGTATTCAGGAAAAAAATATTGATCAGTCTTGAGGACTCAGACAGCATTTCTGTAAAATACAAAAACATTTTAAAGTCCCTCACTTTCAAAGATCCCAGAGTACAGTGGGAAAAGGATCTCTCACTTAACATCTCAGAAAAGGAGTGGAAGGCAACAATGCCATATGCTCAAAGCATTCAATTATTCAACTTAAAATTATATATCGAGCACATCTGTCTCATTTAAAAATTGTCCAAAATGTTTCCAGGGCAAGATCCAACATGCGAACGCTGCAATCAAGTTCCAGCCTCATTGGGCCATGTATTTTGGGCATGCAGCAAATTAACATCATTTTAGATAAATTTGTGAATGCCTTTCAGACAGCCTTGGTGTCAAAGTCTCTCCTATGGTACCAAACGGTATGGAATGGTACCAAAACATCCTCCAAGAGCAACTTCCTCAACCATTCAAGGACAGTTTGGTGACAAACAATGACTTTCCCAGCATGATGGAACACCGTGCCATAAGGCAAAAGTGATAACTAAGTTGCTCAGGGAACAAAACATTGAAATTTTGGGTCCATAGCCAGGAAACTCCCCAGACCTTAATCCTATTGAGAACTTGTGGTCAATTGTAAAAAGAGGCAGGTGGACAAACAAAAAACCACAAATTCTGACAAATTTTAAGCATTGATTATGCAAGAATGGGCTGCCATCAGTCAGGATTTGGCCCAGAAGTTGATTGACAGCATGCCAGGGCGAATTGCAGAGGTCTTGAAAAGGACCAACACTGCAAATAATGACTCTTTGCATAAACTTAATGTAAATGTTAATAAAAGCTTTTATGAAATGCTTGTTAATTATACTTCAGTATACCATAGAAACATCTGACAAAAAGATCTAAAAACACTGAAGCAGCAAACTTTGTGAAAACCAAAACATCTGTCCACGACTGTAATAAAGTAATACAAAGTGTAATAAGAATTAAAGCATAACGATTGTTACTCTATGCCAAAGTGTATTACGAATTAAAGCATGATGATAGTTGAACAATGCCCTTTAATTTGCCATTATTAGTGAAAATATAAATTGTTAAATTATCTGAAAGTAGGCAAAAGGTCAAATATAATTTTGAATTTGTTTTTCTGCGTTTGCAGTGACAGTTTCCTCTCAGTATCCCCTTATGAAATGTCACACTCTCCCTACATGGCTGCATGTGCACAAGAGTGACAAAAAGAAAGTGTAACCAGTTTTTATTGGCTTATTTCTTGTTCTAAACTTCTAGTGTCTTCAAAGCCCTGCTATGCAGTGTGAATTCTGATAATATATTGTGGCCAGGCTATGGGCAATTCCCATCCCAGCATGCTATAAGCCCTCCGGTGACCAGTCACACCGTAGTGCTGCAATGAATGAGACGGCTTTTGATTACAATCACTGAGTATTTGGTATAAACTACGGCTTCTTCTTGCTTTCCTTTTTTCATATTATGAGGTTATTTTATTGTACTTTTTGCACAAGTATGACCATCAGAAAAAGCAATTTCCTTTAACTGCACATAAAATCACATAGCCGAGCAGCTATATATCTGCATAAATTAATATTTGGGCATTCATGCAAATTTAATTTCTTCCTTGTTTTCCTTAAGGAAGAGAATATGCATGCCTCATCATTCCATGAAATATTACAGTCCAGACAAAATTCAACCCGCCTTGATGGTCTGCCACAGGCCAATTGGTCCTGGTTTTATGACTAACACACATATAGCAATGCAATTTACTCAGTGAATAGGGTTATATATCTGAAGTTATACTGAGCTGAAGGCAGCAGTAAAAGCACAGTCAACTTAATAAAGCCAAAAACAGGATTGCTTTTTCAACCTTTATCAAGCGACTTCTTTTCTGTGTTTAGAAATGCAGCTGCTAAAGTTATATGCTGACATTCTGCCTCAGTGGGTTACATTTCCTAGTTGGCAAAAAGAGCTATGAAGAAAATGCAGTGGAGTAAGAATAAAAAACATACCTTAATTCCCCCAAAGGAAGATTTTTGATATTAGTAATTTTTACTATTTTTTTAATATGTTCTGAATGTGTTTTTTACACTATAGGGACACAGGGAGCCAGAGGAAGCACTGGCAATGAATGCCAACTTTGGATAACAGACCAGTTCATCACAGGGTACACTCAGGCATACAGCCACATGTACTCCAGCCAGGTCAGTTTAGATGTGAAAGTTCAGGCAACACACATCTTAAGGATTTGGATGGAAAACCAGAAGAACTGAATAAAAATCAATGCAGACATATGAAACACATGCAGACTCCACACAGGCTGTAATCAAGTTCAAGATGCTGGAGTTTTCCAGCAGAGCCATTAACCATAGCATTTCATTGCAATTTGTCCATTTACAACATTTTCTAAAATTATTTTCTTAAATTATATTAAGTTCAAGCTCAGTGATGGTAACAGAAAAATCAAAAACAGGGCTCTGCAGACAGTGGTGCGGTCAGCTGAATGCATAACTGTGTATCCACTCCCTAACTTCATTGACATCTACACCAAGCAATGTTGGACAAAGAGCAAAGAAAATTACCAATGAGTTCAGCCATCTCAACAATGGCCTCTTTTCTGTGCTGTGGTCAGGTAAATAACACCTCTGCCCAAAGGCCAGTTTAAAAGAGACCAAAGAGGAACTTTTTCCCACAGTCCATCTGCATCTTGAATAAGGAAAGCATCTAGAAATGCATGATACCCTATTCTCAACTCTTTTAGTTATTTAAGTTATTTATTTAGATGTTTATTATTTATCACATATTTTACAGTTATTATAATGTATTCTATTGCACTCGTTTAAACATAATAATTTTTACTGATCTTTATAAAGTCATGTATTATTGTTATTGTCCTTTATATTCATCTTAAATACACAGTCTTGAAGCTTAACAATTAAGCATTTTGCTACATATTGTACTGTGTATAAATGTCGTGTCATGTCATTTTCTAACCCGCTTAATTCAGACCAGGATCATAATTACTGTGCTTGGAGCCTATCCCAGCTAGCATGAGGCCAAGACAGGAATAACCCTGGGCAAGCACTGTCAATTCATCTAGCATGCATGTCTTTGGATAGTAGGTGACACCAGAGCACATAGACATGGGAAGAACATGCAAACTCCACGAAGGGAGGACCTGGGACACAACATGTATAAATAAATGTGACAAATTTAATTTGACTTGACAGAACAAATGCAACACACACCCACACACCAAGCACACGCTAGGGACAATTTAGGATCGCCAATGCACCTAACCTGCATGTCTTTGGACTGTGAGAAGAAACTGGAGCACCCGGAGGAAACCCATGCAGACACGGAGAGAACATGCAAACTCCACGCAGGGAGGACCTGAGAAGCGAATCTGGGTCTCCTTACTGTGAGGCAGCAGCACTACTACTGCGCCACCATGCCGCCCACCCAGAAGGCACTATAATTGAAATAAATCCAAGCCTTTTAAAGATATAAACCGGGGGTGGGCAATGTCAGTGCTAGAGGGTGGCAGTGGCTACAGGTTTTTGCTCCAACCCAGTTTTTACAGAGAATTCAATTATCGTTAATGAAGCATTTATTGCTCAAGTGACATTTTGATGCTTCAGGCAGAGCTGGAGGTGACAGAGTTAAAGATGTTAAGATTTGCATTGGGTGTGACAAGGATGGACAGGATTAGAAATGAGTACATTAGAGGGTCAGCTCAAGTTGGACGGTTGGGAGACAAAGTCAGAGAGGCAAGATGGCATTGGTTTGGACACGTGCATAGGAGAGATACTGAGTATATTGGGAGAAGGATGCTAAGGATAGAGTTGCCAGGCAAGAGAAAAAGAGGAAGGCCTAAGCAAAGGTTTATGGATGTGGTGAGAGAGGACAAGCAGGTGATGGGTGTAACAGAACAAGATGCAGAGGACAGAAAGATATGGAAAAAGATGATCCGCTGTGGCAACCCCTGACGGGAGTAGCTGAAAGAAGAAGATTTTAGTGGTCTCGCTTGTTAAGGTTCTCAACCCTTAATTGCTTATTTCAGTCTTAAACACCTGCATTCACTATTTTTAATGACTCCTTATTAACAATAAGATGCAAACGGCAAAAGAGCCCACAGTTCTCCATCTAACTTGTTTCTGTTTATACATGTGTGGATCCAACATGCACTATTTGATTTAATAAAAAACATAAGAGAAAAATGTGACAGACTGAAAATTATCCATTTCAGGCTTCAAATCAGTAGACAGATGAACAATAGATAAAATTCTTGGAAAGGAAAATATTTACAATATAAGAACTTAACAGTGAAAACTAACAAGCCCTAAAATAAAATGTGGTCTAAGGTTGGAAAAGATTGGTTTCTAATTCAGCAATTGGCTTGGAACAAAAACCTGTTGCCACTGCGGCCTTCTCGGACTAACATTGCCCACCTCTGATATAAACTATAATCAAGTGGTGTTGACAACAATCTGAACCAAAGCAATTACAATCTGGAACTCTGATGACTTTAAAAGTTAAAATAAAAAATGAAATCAAGACAACAACAAATGTGGTAAGGAAGAAGCATAGTTTTCTAAAATGCAGTTCTTAAATGCCTAAATACAACTTCACAAGCAAGATTTGACAATTGCTGAATACTGTGTTCAACATATCCTATCAGAGCTTTGAAGCTTTTAACTTTTCATACTCTGTAAGAATTAGTTCAATTGGTGGGAATCAGAACATTAGTAACTGTAAAAGATTACCATTTTGTCAATGCATAGCCTAAACCTTACACTGATCCGGAGTACTAATGTATTCGAAATTTCTTTTTATCATTCTAAATATTGTACTAAGCTATAATATACATACATATGTAATTTTTATTATATCAAATAAGCACATTACACGTTATATTAATTCCATGATAGCCAGAGCTTTGTCTTTTGCATGCTCATAAGGCTCCCTGGATTGCAGATTCAAACACAAAAACCACCTCACTTTATTGACTGTTTTTGAAAGTGACAGCCTCAATTTGTCATGTTATTCTTGCAAAGAAGAAAGGTATTGCTCCTTTTAAGTAAACTTGAAAGCATTCACCATTTTATAATCTTGCAGTTCCAGGAACATGCATAATTTAGATTAAATTGACGGTCATCTCCAGACAGAGATGAAATTCCTCCATCAAGTACAGGGAAGCCTGGCATCTCTTTGATACTACACAAATATGATAAAGGGAAATTCATCAAAGAAAATTGGCACATACAGTCTGCACCCAGACATTGAGACGCCAATGAGAAGCCAAACCCAGGGAGTATACAGTGACCTTGTGCTGAGCTGTTTTATTTTCTTAATGGATGGACTGACCTACTGTTGCAAAGTGAAGCCACGGTTAGAACTAACTCCAGTCAAGAAGCCAAAGACAAAATATAACCTTTTACCTTAAAAGGAGCTTCAAAATTTGTAACTCCTTTTTTATTCCCTAACAACGATAAGGAGGTAGGTAGTCTAAAGAGAGAGAAATTGTGCCGTTGTAATGCAGAAACAATTACTAGTGGAAAGGAACACTGTTAAAAGAACCCTGAAAAAGCTACTGTGCCAGACTGTAACGTGTGACAAAACAGTATTTAACGTGACTGATTAGTGTCGTTAAAGACAATGGTTGCTCAGGATGTTCATAAGGCATACATAAGAAACATTCAACAGACAAGAGGGAGAGAAAGAGACATTTCTGTGTATATGAAATTCACTCATTGAGTTACACAAAATCATACTGTAGATCAGAGGTTCTCAAGCTAAGGTCCATGGACCCCCTAGTGTTACATTTAAGGGTTAGGGTTAGGGTTTCCTCCGTGTGGGTCAAATAAAAATTAACATTTATATTCCTTATACAGCCCAGTACTCTTGATTTAGATTAGATGTAGTAGTAGTAATGGTAGTAGAAAACATTGTAGTAGTAGATCTGTTTCAATTTGCACAAGATGATTGTGTTTCATAATTATAATGAGTGGCCATCACTTTTTGCATAAAAAAGGAGTGTTTTTTACATTGTTTACTTTAAAGTTTAAAAATACTTTGTGTATGTCATATATGTATGAGACAATCAAATCTTCACAAATAAAGTACATTACATTCATTGCATGCAAAATTGTGTTTATGTGAATATTTCTGGGTGGGGAGGGGTCCATAGATTTAATCAGATTCTTAAAGAGGTCCGTGACTGAAAAAAGTTTAACAATCACTGCTGTAGATGAATGATTATCTTAAGAAAAGCATTAAGAATTAATAAAATACTGTCAAAGACAACAAGCACCCACCACAGATCTATACCTACTGTAGCTTCTCACAAAAGTCTGGCAGTTTCTCTCACAATCTTGCCATAAACTGAACAGAACCAGCTGATATAAAGACGATCTTCAGAAACACAGTCAGGTTATGTGAAGTTACCATGCCATAACTACACTATGACATACGGCACAATTGACAATGCATATAAACAAATTATGTAACATTATGAATGATCAACATACAATAAAGATGAACTGGTTACTTCCTCCATCTTTCCCTGTGAAAGACATGATGGTGCTACAGGCAGAATTGTGTGTTGGGTAAGGTACTGGACTAAACCACAAGGTTACTGGTTCATTTCTCATTTCCCATTCACTGCGTGACTCTGAGCAATTGATCCGCCAGTGATCCAGTTGTAACAAATTCAAATAAACAGTGTATTTAAATTTTTAAAGTAGATGGATGAATTTCTTTATTTCCAGAATATTGGAGTGGAATATACTGTGTAATCCAAATCTGGATAATGTGCATAGAGGGTGCATGCATGTAATTATTTTGTATGTTAAAATACACCCACATTGAATTTAATTTTCTGAATATCCCTGTAGGATTAATAAAGTTTACCTAACCTCATTTTATATCAAAAGAGAATTAAGTGCCTGTTGATATTAAAACCTTCACATTCATAAATACCCACTAACATGTTTACCTACCAGATGGCTTTACCAATCTGACATATTATTTTCAGATTATATGTTCTCTGTTTTTTTGGATTTTGTAAAATTTTTGTTTGTTAACGTGATTTTAAATAAATGTTTCTATGATAGATACTATTAAAATTAGCCAATGCTTCAAACGGTTGATAAAAAGGATTTTTTGAAAATCCTTGGAAAATGTAATATGCTACAGCAGAAAAGCTACAGCAATTTCTGTAAGATAAGAGAGCATGTGACTCTTAATTTACCTCTTGCTTTCTTTCTTGATTGATTATTGATTAATTGAGGTCAATTGAGTTAATAGCCTCACAAATACTGCGCCAGTTTCATGTTGAAAGGGATATTCATCTCCACCTGCTGAAAGATCAGAGTGCCAAATTTGTGAAGCCGTAAGATTTTGTCCGTATGGGCCATTGCAGAGCTGAGGTGTAGTTAATATCATCCAAACCCCTGTCATGTAAATGGTATTTTCTTAAAGGAAAAAGGGGCACATGCGTCTTGGAGGGCTCTCTGTTCTGCAATGCCTCCTATGATGTGAGGGTTTTTCTTTTGGCTTCTTATAGCGTTTCATTTGCTAATAATACTTATTGTTTCTAAATTTAAATGTAAATATATTTTGTATTACAGGGCATTCAGGTGATGAGACACTCTTTATATTTTGTAATGCAGACATCTGTTATATTTGATATTTTATTCTTTTCTAAAAAGAAAAAAAATGATTTGCAATGGCCGCTGTGAGTGCATGCAGATAATGAGACTCTGTACATATTTTGTATTGCTGAGAAATAAAAAAATACAGACGTGTTGAACCCATTTTTGTCGCCTTTGTCTACACATAAACCACAACACAGTAGGCAACCTAAGATGTGGATTACACAAGGAAGGACAACTGGTGAATCTGAGACAGGGTCGTGGGTGGCCAAGGCTCACTGATGAGCATAGGGAGCTAAGGCTAACCCATCTGGTCCAATCCCACTGAAGAGCTGCTCAAGCAAAAATTTCTGAAAAACCTAATTCAAGCCATAAGAGAAAAGTGACAGAACAAACAGTGCATCGCAGCTTGCTGCCTATGGGGTTCTGCAGCTTCAGACCAGTCAGTGTATCCATGCTGTCCCCATCCACTCACAAAAGTACCTACAATGGGCACATGAGCATCTCAACTGGACCAGGGAGCAATGGAAGATGATGCCTGGTCTGATATATCACACTTTCTTTTAGATCAATTGGATGGCCAGACATGTGTGCATCATTTACCTGGGGAAGAGATGGCAGCAGGATAAACTATTGGCAATGCTCTACTGGGAAACCCTGGGTCCTGGCATTCATCTAAATGTTACTTTGATGCATGATACTACCTAAGATTGTTGTAGAACACGTGCACCCTTTCATGGCAACGGTATTTCTGATGGAAAAGGCCTCTTTCAGCAAGATAATAAGTTCTGCCACATTGCAAAAATTATTCAGGAATGGTTTGAGGAATGGGGCGGTTTGAGGAACGTTTGAGGAAGAGTCCAAGGTGCTACAGTACTACGGCCATGTGACACGATTCCCCAAGGGTGTACTGGCTCATAGGATAATCATTGCTGAAGACCCGAGTGGCTGGACCAGGCCATGGGAATGCCCACGTAACACCTGGCTGTGGCAGAGAGATGGTCATTTCTGGAGGGTGGGACTGGACCGTATGTCTGCCTGGGGGTTTGCCAACTGGGATACTGAGATGTTCTCTTGTGTGCTGGGTGCAGCAATGTACTGTACTGGTGCATGCTTCCCAGCCAGACCAGATATATACAGTATATATATATATATATATATATATATATATATATATATATATATAGTAAATGAAATGTTTACTTAAACATTTGTAAAATTATGCAGTTGTGCTGCTTTGTACAAAATAGTTGATGGTTGACAATAATTATGTGGATGGAGAAAAATCAAAACATGAACTAGGACATTATTTTCAAATTTAATAATAGTACTATAGAAATGTGCCACTGATGTGACAAATACAACCAAATGATCTGTGTATGGCACAATCGCACAGATGCCAATCACCTTGTGGCCCTAAGCATGGGTGATTGGGATGCAACAGCATTGGACACAAGGAAAGAACTAACACTAAAAGGGGCACCAGTCCAGGGCACACTTTTTACATACTCCCACACTTAGTCATACTGGGCCAGTTTAGCACTGGCAATTACTTTAACATTCTTGTCTCTGGAATGCAGAAGAAAAAAAAACAGAGAATAAGAAAAAAACTGCTGCTATAAGGAAGAATGGAAACAACAGCAGAATACAGTCATGTGAAATTGATAAAAGCATCAGCTAAATAATTAAATGTGAAAGCATTCTTTTTTCCATTAAGGTGTGAAAAGCGGTATTAAAATCGCATTTTGTGTGGTACTGTCTTTAGTGTGCTTCAATACATAAATTTAGACATTACATGAGGGTATGATAAAATATTTCACTCTGTACAATTCAGTAAGTCAACTCTTGACAGAAAATTAAACAATGCAACAAATATAAAAGAAACTAACGTGCTTTATGTTTCTGCCTTCAAGTGAAAGCATTTAAGTTCTTCTAGCCTATCCACACTACATTTGCAGTACCTAAAAGACATGGATGAAATAAAAATGCTAGGTTACGTGAATACTCATTATTTACAACTCTGAGCATTTAAAAAAGTATTTAAATACAACTCCCCAAAGAAAAGAAAAGAAATTGCATAACCAGTTTGGTAATTATTATTAGAGTGAAGCTTCTTTTTTTAAAAGAACAAATAATTTCCTATAGGAGGGCTGCTACTGAGTTTTTTCATATTGGTCTCTTACATTTTTAATTAACTGTGGTAATTACTTTTGTTTTGCTGTCACTAAGCATTGTTTTCTGTTTGTGTATACTCTCACACACACACACATACATAAATATATATATATATACTGTATATACATATATATATACATATACATATACATATATATATACATATATATATATACATACAGTATATATATATATACATATATATATATATATATATATACACATATATATACATACACACATA
>JANRMT010062792.1:9572069-9593057 GCA_026402145.1 Polypterus bichir lapradei | reverse complement strand
ACACACACACACACACACACACACACACACACACATATATATATATATATATATATATATATATATATATATACACACACATATATATATATATATATATATTTATATACACATACACACAGGGTGACAAAGAAAAACGGGAACTTTTGAAATGCGTAGTGGCAGCCATGTACAGTTGGCAGCACTGCGGAACAGGGACCTTGAGCTGTAAACAGTCTTGCCATTTAGTAATTTAGTAATCAATTGCAAGGCAATCAATGGCAGCTGTGCGAGAATTGTTAGGTAACCGTGTCATCTCAAGATTCGGTGATGTTGCCTGGCCCTCAAGATCACCGGATTTGTCCGTTTGTGATTTTTTCTTGTGGGGCTACCTTAAGAGTCGGGTCTAAACGACTCGGCCAAGGACACTGAATGAACTGAAACAAAGAATTCAAGACGAAATTCATGGTATCCCAGCTGAGATGTTGTAGCGATTAATGGGGAACCTCAACAGCAGATTGGAAGAATGCATACGTACGGGAGGATGCCATCTACAGGACGTAATTTTCAGACATTGATAATCTGGATTACTGTCTCTTAAAAGGCAAGTTGTAGTGGTTCAATTGCTGTCAATAAAATTTTTTTGTTAGATTTCTTCTATTTTTATTGGGTTTTTCAAAAGTTCCCGTTTTTTTGTGTCACCCTGTATATATATATATATATATATATATATATATATAGTCATTCATTTGCATCAGATTGTCACTTTCTGGGCTCTTCACAGGTATGTAATACTCTGGGAAGAGAGTGGGTTCTGTTGCAAACATTATCACCTGTTTGTACCTCTGCAGCTCCAAGAAGATGCTCAGTGAAGGAAAATGACTCCGCCTCTTCTGGGCCTGGCCCTATAAAGCTGGGCATCCCAGGAAAAAGGCATCTCACTTTTGTTTGAGCCAGACTGGGTGACAGAGCTCCTTACAGAGAAACCTACCCAACCGAGATAAGAGAAGGCTATAGCTTGTATGTCTGTTATTTGGTGCCATCATACGATTGTTTTGTTTTAGGTAGTTTGTCCAACTAAATGGGACTACCCAGCTGGTGTCCCAACATCACTTGTGCCACTGACTGATAATGATGACATAGAAACTTATTTTCTAATATTTGAGCACACAGCTAACAGGAAAAGGTTGCCAAAGTCAGAGTGGGGTAACATCCTGGCGCCTTTCTTGAAGGGTGAGGCACAGCGAGATTACTACAACCTCTCGGAGGAAAACGACAAGCTCAAGATCGAGGTCCTCAATGGGTTTGGGGTAAGCATGGACCAGCAGGCAAGGCAATGGCATGAGTGGCATTTTTTGATTCTGAGCGGTCAACTTGTGCAAAGACATTTGAAATCTGGGAGAAAGCTGGGCACTGGCTAAGGCCAGATGTGAATGACACTCATACAACAGTTAAGCAGTTGGCTTGCGATGCCCCTGTAAATGACTTGGTGGGTCTGGACTGACAGGGGGCCGTGTCACTCACGTATACATGGGAGCAATTCCTTGGGCTTAACTAAAGGCATAATGACAGGTCAGGGGTTGAAGATATGCACTAATACCTTTTCCCCATTCTGTGCAGATCACCAGAGGAAAAGACCAGCCACTAGGTTCCACTTCCATCTCCAGACCATGCCCTCCTGCTGACCTCACTTCCACCTGTGTCCCGTTTGACACTCCTCTTCCTTTCCACTGCTTATAAAGCCAGCCACTTGCCTTCCCTAGTGAGTCACGTTTTGAACTGCAGAATCGCAGTTTGCTTCACAGCAGTGGTTATAATATATGGGGTGGAACCCCAAACCTTTCCCTTGTTTTATGTCTCTTTATAATATATATTGTGAAATATGGCCGGCAGGTGGAGCCTGGTGCAACATGAAGGTGCCCCAAATTCCAGCAGGGCATCATGGATTTTGGAGTTTTAACTCACAACCCTGCTGGATACCATGGGGGGCGCCAGAGGATGCCGGAGGGAGGATCAAGGAATATTTTCCCTACAGCAAAGCAGTTTTCATCCGACCTGGAAGTGTTCCAAAGTCACATGGACAGAGAGAAACACTTCCGGGTCAAGGACTTTAAAAGGACTGTGGGAGATCCCAGCAGGGGACCGAGTTGGGAGGAAGGGTAACTGAGCTGCTGGGAGATGTGGAGGATTGTGCTATTGATTATTATTATTATTGTAGTATTGAAGTATAGTGGAGGTGGTGGTGCTTTGTGCACATTATTATTATAATAAATTAATTATTTGGACTTTTATCTGGTGTCTGGTCTGAGGGTTCAAGGGGACGACAGCGCACTCTATCTGTCACTATATATATATATATATATACACAATATATATACTATATATATTATAACCGGTGTCACCACTGGTTAGCCCATAACGGTTGTCCTTGCTCATGTGCAGTTCAGCAGTTCACTTGCTCCGTTTTTCCTTCCGCATAGCACCGCCAGCAGCACACTCTTAATGTTTTAACTGCAAGCTGTCTGTCTGTTAAACAGTAAACCTATGGCAAAGAAACACAGCTGCCCTTCGGAAACTGTCTCTTAAATAGTATTTCAATGAGAAACAAACATACTCTTACCCGTCCCCTTTGCAGGATCAGCTGCAGGCTTGCAGGCTTACCGTGCAACATGTTTCTCGCACAAGGTTTAGAACATTTAAAAGACCAAGCCCCAGCCAACCTAACGGCTCACTCACCTGTCCTCTCTCCCTCATACCACGTCTGCTCTAGTCGCTGCTTCTGGGCTGTTGAGCCTGCTTGATGAGGATGACTTTGTGTTGTTTTGACCTGGAGACGGGAGCTGGACCACCACGTTTGACAGCTACATCCTATGTGCTTTCTTACGGTTGTCAAACCCCTTCTGAATAAGGTCTTTTGTTTGTAACTGTCAGCTCAGCAATGAAGATTGTGTTACTTGGAAACCTGTTCCCTTTTCTAATTTCCTGTGCAAGTTTCTGACCCAAGCTTGACAAGTGGTACCAGAGGTAGGGTGTTGCACAGATGGATCCTCAGGCTCAGCATGTTCCTCTTCCAGCAGACCCGGAGGATGTGCTGGCTCCTCCCGCTGCCCTTCCCAGAGATCTCCTTGTGAAGAAAGCCCTTACGGATGACCCAGAGAGTTTGCTCTTCTGTTTTGAGTGGACGACCACGTTGATGCACTGGGACAGATGAAACTGGGCTGCCATCGTCACTCCATTTTTGTCTGGAGATGCCATGCAGGTAATGCGAAAACCTCCTTCTTGAGAGACTTGATTATTATGATTTCCTGAAGCAGCAAATTCTTTTTTGTACTGCTATGAGCTCCCTAGCCAAGGGCCATAAGTTCTGGTTGTGGCAAATCAATCCTAATCACCCCATCTAAGGACAGCTGCAGGAACCCCTACACCTTACCCAAAGCTGGTTCCATGAAGACTCCGTTGAATGCACAGCAGAAAAGGTGGCTGCTGATGCAGTATTTTCTGGGATAGGTGAAGACCTCCATGATGAGCTACAGAAAAACACTGACTTGCTGATCGACTTGGCTCATAGATTGGAAGGCGCTTAAGCCACTTGGAGGCAGAGCGGTTACCCTAGTCTGGCTAGTCCTACTCCTTTGCAACCCTCCCTGCCGTGTCCGCCGGGCAATAACCACAGCTTCTTACCTCAGCCCCAGCCTCAAGCCCATCTTTTCCTTTCCCTGGTGAAGCCTTTGGTGCCTACAGCCCCTCCAGCCACCCACCTTACTCTTGCTCAGGCACCCTGAGACCCTGAGCTTACTGAAGAAGGCCCTCAGTGCGGAACAGTGAGTAGAAGACAATGTTGCAGGAATTTTGTGGTTGGAACCAAGTGCAGGTGCTTCTGCTGTCACCAGACTGGACATCTGGACAGGGAGTGCCATCTCTTCCCTGCTCAGTTCGTGGAGATCGGCTTAGCTGAGATGTGTTGCTTTCAGGTCCCCTTTAAAGCCTTGAAGAAAGATGGTTTTAGGGTCTCTGTCACCTTGGCCAAGCACAAGATCCCTGCCCTACTAGACTCTGGTAGTGATCTCTGTGCGATCAGACGTGACTGGCTTCGGGAAATCCCCGACCCCCCAAGCCAAACGCTCTGGCACAGAGTAATGATATTAATGGCGATGTTAAGGAATACGAGATTGTGTAACTTCATCTAAAGCATAAGGAATGAAACTTTAAAGTTTAGACTACCATATCGGACTCCTGTCACTGGCCATTCTTGGTTGGGAAGAGAACTGCCCTTTTTCCACGGGTCTTGGCAGAATACAAAGCACCTACTCCTTTAGTTGGATGAGATGGGCTGGTTGCTGACAGAGTCGGTCAGGAAACTGTCTTGGAATTTAAACCCGCTCTGTCCAGTGAGGATGAGTGTGGGGAGTAGGGCTGTGCACTGCCAGTACAACTGCGAGTCTGCAGGCTCACCATATAACATGTCTGTCGCCCGATAGCTGATGCAGGAAACATTTAAAACCAGTCACTGCCATACCTTGCTCTCTTTCAGTCTTCTCTCTTCCAGAATGAGCTTGCTGCAGCTGCTGAACCTACCTGACAAGAAAGGCTCTCTGATCTTTTAACCTGATGAAGGGAGCTAATGCGGGGCAACTGACAACATCAATGCCTACTTGTTGTGTTTTTATGTGCTGAAGTGAAATCTCCTGTTTGAATAAATGCTGAGACTGTCCCTGTCTTCACTGCAATAAAGCTTATTTTGTTGGAAACCTAGACCCACTCCCTTTCTCTTGTGCAAGTCAGTGACCCACACATCACAAGATATATACAGTATATATATATTGTAATATATAACATGTGTTAGCTGACATTCTGGCCTGGATGGATGGTTCCTCACCAGTCCGGGAGGCCATTCAAATGGAAAGGTATGGGTGGACAGGCATTCTGACAAGGATGGTTGGTGGTACCTTTCCTGGTCAGGAGGCCATTATAATGGAAGGACAGAAGGTGACTGCTTCCCAGGACCATGTGCTTCCCTAGTACAGTACACTGTGTGGCTACATTCCTCTAGTGTGCATCCCGTTTAGACACCTGCAGGGCTGCACGGGAGTTGTAGTTTATAAGAGCAGTTTTATTTGGGTCCTTGGGTTCTACTAGGGGCAGCTGATGGAGGCAGATTCACCTATCATGGCAAGGTTCTTCCTGACCCAGAACTGCTTCCCGGATGCAATGTGAGAGGGCTCTAACAAAGCTCACCTGTGTAGAGTGAAGAAGGGGAGAGTCGTATTGTTGGAGCTGTGGAGTGTATCAAGTTATTTGTGGCAATAAATCTCTTCATTGGCATCTGGAACTCTGTCTGTGCTGTTGTGTCTGGGATTCAGGTGCAGCAAAGCCACCTACTGGTTTACAATATATATTTATACATACTGTATATGTACAGTTTGAATATGCATGTATACACTGTACATATACAGTATGTATAAATACACTGTATACACTGTATATATATTTTATGTTGCACTTATTTTAATACTATACTTGTATTTATTGCTTAGCACATTTATTGCTTAGTTTAGCTCACAGGAGGAAGTGTGCCCGATATTCATGAATTTGACCGTAAAAGTGAATATTGAAATAAAAATATGCTTAATTGTTATGCTAATGGTATAATGAATCAGCTATCTTTACATGTATTCAGCCCTCTAAAAATGTGCAGTCAAACATTAAATGCACAGCAATGTATTGAATATCTTTGTATACAGTATAAGAAAGTAGAATGGAAGGTCAAGACAAGTAAAGGCAATCTTAACAGCAGATGTGATACAAACAAGTACTGCTGCAGGTGAAGAAGAAAGCCAGCCAGTACAGCAGTCAAGAAAATATTAAGTGTATAAATAAGAATTAATAATACATTTGAGGATTACTTTACAAGGATAAAGGAGGAATCATATGATTTCATTTCAGATGTAATGAAAGAGCCATAGGAGGGAGAAGCTTTCTCAGGAGTGGCAAACACTTCAGGTGTTAGAAGGCTGCAATGTTTACAGGTTTTCATTGAATTCAAAGCTTTAATGAAAGAATAATATTGTAGCACCCTGGAGACCTGACAGAGGAAGGACACTCACTTACACACATTGTTAGTTTAATAGCCAACAGATGGCTATTTAGTTAGACACTGTTCCTGTACTGCATTTATTTTCCCCATGTTACAGGCCTTGGGAACCATCAACTTTCCTAACCTTCCTAATGTTTACAGGCTTCAAGAGACGCTGTATAACCACTTTCCTGATGTTACTGGCCCTGGGAGACTTCACTTTGACACAAAAAGTGTTTAGTGATTTCCAATCTCTCCCCTTAGTACTAGGGTGTTGTACCGTATTAGCCATTATGGGTGTAGTGAGAAGTCAAGCAAAATGACACCTTTTATTGGCTAACTAAAAATATTACAATATGCAAGCTTTCAAGGCAACTCAGGCCACTTGTTCTTGCCTGAAGCTCTTACTTTTTCCAATATCTGACTGGGTCCCCACCAAGGAGTTATCTGACTTGGATGTGTCACCTTTATCTCTAAAGTTTATACTCCTATAATCACCCCCAAGTCATATTAGCACTTCTGAGTGAAAGACAGTAGAGTCCTCTTGTGAAAGACTACTTATGCCCACTTAGGTTTGCCATTCAGACAAAGACTGGAGTGGAAGATGGAATAATCTATCTGATCTATAAGGCTTATTCCCATATGGAGAAAACTGGTGACATTATGAGGATCATGTTTTCTCAAGTGCCTTCAGTACCATCCAGCCATTCCTGTTAAGGCATAAGTTCAGAGACAGGATGAGCCTATGGCGTCCTGGATAATGGACTATCAGTCAGGTAGACTGCAGATTGTGAGGTTCAAGGACTGTGTCTTTAATGTGGATTTAAGCAACACTGGATTGCCACAAGAGACAGTCCAGTCTCCTTTGCTGTTCACCCTATACCCCTCAGACTATAAATGTAACAACAGGTCATGTTACTTGTAGAAACTCTCAGATGACTCTGCACTTAGAGGGGTATTGATAAGGGAGATGAGAGAGAGGATAGGAGTCAGGTGAAGTTTGTTTCTTGGTTTAAAGAGAATTGTCTGCAACGTAACATCAGCAAAACCAAGGAATTGGTTATTGACTTTCACCACACTGAAGAGTCTCTATGTCCAGTCACTATTCAAGGAATGGACGTTGAGGTAGTTCAGTCCTACAAGAACTTGGGGGTATTTGCTCTTGGAACACAGAGAAACTATATAAGAAAGGGCAGAGCAGGCTCTCCTTCCTTAAGAAGGACTGTGTTCCTTTAATGTGGGAAGTGACATCCTTCACATCTTCCACAACTCTGTGATGCCAGTGCAGTTTTCTAGGCTCTGGTGTACTGGGCTGATAACATTACATAAATAGAGGCCCACTGAATCAACAAGTTACTTACAAGGGCAAACTTGGTTATGGGATGCACTCTCAACCCCCTGGAGGTAGTAGGGAAGGGGAGTATGAAGGTAAAACTGAGTTTGATTATGAAAAATGCTGTACTATCATGAAGTATTTGTAGCCTACAAATTATTCAGCAGATATGTGCGTCAAGAAACGCTACTGGGGCTCCTTTATACCAACAGTAATCCATCCATCTATCCATTATCCAACCCGCTATATCCTAACTTACAGGGTCATGGGGGTCTGCTGAAGCCAATCTCAGCCAATACAGGGCGCAAGGCAGGAAACAAACCCCGGGCAGGGCGCCAGCCTACACACACCAGGGACAAATTAGGATCACCAATCCACCTAACCTGCATGCCTTTCGACTGTGGGAGGAAACCCACGCAGACACGGGGAGAACATGCAAACTCCATGCAGGGAGAACCCGGGAAGTGAACCCGGGTCTCCTAACTGCAAGGCAGCAGCGCTACCCACTGCGCCACCGTGCCGCCCATCAACAGTAATACACCCTTATAATGCCCCATTGTGACTATGACTGCTATTTTTATCTTTAGCCAAGACAGATGTTTTAGTAATTCTGGTGTGAATTTGAGGGGGTTGAGGGTGTTTGTTATAATATTTATTTATTTATTGTGCTTTTGTCAAAAGATAAAATTTCCCCGATTAATCATACATAATGCCATCACAATACAGAAGAGGTCAATATATTCCTATCATGGCTACATTTCCCTCTCAACAGCATAGTCTTTTCATTCCAACTCAGTGATGATCTAGTGCTCAATCACCTCCTCCCCTCATTTCCCACAAGCACATGTTCTATATCCTCAGTCAACAAATGTTTCAGATTAAAAAATTAATTTCTATCTAGTTTTGTTTGCACAGCCTAGGAAAAAAACTGGGTAAACATGACTCGCTATTATCTTAATTTCATTGGCGAATATCTCCAAATACACACAAAGAGCCATAACTGGAAGATCGACTGCTCCAGGAGTCTCAGTAGAGATTCAGTCAGGCCAAAACTGCATTCATTAGCTTGTATCAACTGACTCAAGTCCATTCTGTTTCTTTCCAGCAAGTTCTCAGGCACAATAAATGCCTTCCTGTTAAATGCATGTTGCATTGCTTGTTTTCTCTGAGCCTCAGTTATTAGCTGCTGCAATAACTTCAAACCAACTCTAAAATGCCTCCTAAGAACTCATACCATCAAAGTAGTAGTGTTATGATTTTGTATATCTTTATTTTATTTTTACTTTTTCTAAATTTTCAGGGGTTTGAAATGTGCACAAATAAAATATGTGCTTCTTGTTTACTTTCATTTTGGAAGTGTTGACAGTTATTAACATTACATCTTTACTATTCTCAATTTACACTTATTTTAATGCATGTTGCTATTTTGTGGCTACCTTGCTATGCAGCAAGTAACCCATAGCTAGGGGCATGAGGTCAACACTTGTGATGTCATTAGTGCAACTGTATAAAGGTTAGCGACACAATCCTCTTTATTCAAGATTGTGGACAACTTCAAAACAATTTGCGTGTTTTACTTTAGTTTTGATTTTCAGGGCTTGAATTTCTGCTACAGTTAAAATTTAACTCAGAATTCTGGTTTATGTATTGGGTTGCCACGTCTGTGTGGGTTTCCTCCAGGTGCTCCAGTTTCCTCCCACAGTCCAAAGACATGCAGGTTAGGTGCATTGGCGATTCTAAATTTTTCCTAGTGTGTGCTTGGTGTGTGTGGTTGTGTATGCCCTGCAGTGGGCTGGCACCCTGCCCAGGGTTTGTTTCCTGCCTTGCGCCCTGTGTTGGTTGAGATTGACTCCAGCAGACCCCCGTGACCCTGTAGTTAGGATATAGCAGGTTGGATAATGGATAATGGATGGTTGGATGAATTGGGTTGTGAAGTAAGATATAATAGCACGAGTCAAGGAGTCAAGCTAAAGTTAGAAAATGGTCTTTATTAAAAAATGGAACTAACCTTAACAAAACTGATAATGTCATTTCGCAATGTAGTCTCCACCCTTCTCAATGCACTTGCGCCACCAGCCTAGAAGTACCTGGATTCCAGCAGAATAAAAGGTTTTGTCTTGTCCTCACAACCACTTGTGCACCACTTTCTTCACGTCATCATCTGTCTTGAACTGACGACCACCAAGATGTTTTTTTAGTGCCCCAAAAAGATGGAAATCACACAGTGCCAAATCCGGCAAAGGAGGAGGATGTGGCAATACCTTAAACTTCACTTTCTCCACACAAGTTGTTAGCACTGTGTGGGCAGTTGGGCATTGTCTTTACAGCAAAAGGACTCCTTGAGACAGCAGTCCCTACCGCTTGGATTGAACATCAGGCTTCACATTGGTCTCCAGCAAGTCACAGTATATTGCACTAGTGACTGTAGTACCCCTCACTCGGCATATAGTGTTTGACAATAACTCAGGTGCACGAGTGGTTGCAAGGACAAGAAAAAAGCTTTTATTCTGCTGGAATCCAGGCACTTCCAGGCAGGTGGTGCAAGTGCATTGAGAAGGGTGGAGACGACATTGAGAAATGACATTATCAGTTTTGTTAAGGTTTGTTTCATTTTCTAAGAAATCCCATTTTCCAAATTTAGCTTGACTCCCCCTCGTATTAAGGAGTTTTGACTTTTTGACATTTATTGAACTATGAATATGTTTAGGATTTGGTGCCAGATTGCTAGTCTTCTCGGTTAATTGTTTCGTTTCTTTTGTTTTCATCCCCTGGACTTTTTCATACTACCTCGCCTTCTGGTCAGAATAGGGAGGAGTTTTCATTTTTGCTCACCTGTCTATCCTGGCTTTGCTCTGCTAGTCACGCAAAGTTCAGATTGTTCAGCTCTGCCATTGAATAACCCAGATCCAGTGTTAGTTGCAGCATCAGACAGAACCATCCATTAAGCTGTGTCTCAAAGTTACAGAGGACTCCAACAGATGTAGAAAAAGTAAGACTTCTATTTTTTAACATCCTTGTCCTGCTCTCCACCTCTAAACTAAGCAGTTAAGATCCCACCGCTGATACTAATATAGCACCCTGGAGACACTGCACACTTCTTGACAGCTTAACAGTCATCTGACATTTTATTTAAACACTGTTCCCATACTGTGCTTACTCCTCCTGTGTTACTGGCCTTGGGAGATGACAACTCACAAAACTCTCCTGATGTTGACAGGGCTCGGAAGATGCTGTTTAGCTAACCCTGTGGTGTTATTGGCCACAAGAGATGCCACTACAATACAAACTGTGTTAAGTTCAATAGTGTTTGCCCACGAAATCCTTTTGCAGGAAGCCCCACAAGCTCTCTTATGTTGTGTCTTCAGGCCTGCTCCTCTAGCGGCCCTTAGCTTGTCCTTTGTTCCAGTTTCCTGTCAGGTCTACACTGCTACAAATCATCTCATCCACTTGCTGGCTGCTGCACACAAGGATAACTGCCAGTTATAACAATACTCTACGTAAATTGCAGTTCTACTCATACACTTTAATGTCACCATATTAAGGACAATAAAGTATAAACAGACAACTAGCAAATATATATTTATTACAGAGCTTCAATGTGCACTAAGACAATGTCTAGACAGCAGTAAATAAAATATTTATGACATCAACAATAAAAAGCTTGTCATTCATTTTATGCCAGCTCATGCCAGAGGACAGAGTGTGTACCAATCTTACTATAACATTCATAATTAAAATTTTCTAATATGATAAAGATAAGAAAGGGGATAAGAAAATGGAAAGCATTAATCTTTCTATTTTAGATTCTGTTATTCACAATTTATCTGATTAAATAACCACGTACATAATTCATTGCTTGTTCTGTTACATCTTTATTTAATCATGAATAGTCTTGCGTGGTATTTTATGCCAAAAGCAAACCCGTGATTGAGTAAAATTATTTCTGAGTATGTGGCACTTCAGTTTTCAAATGTAGTAAGTATAACTGGATTTACACCAGTATGTGGTATTTATGTGACAGGGAACCACTGTGTACCCCTTGTCACAGACGGCTGGGCTTTTTACCCGGCCAGGACGCCTAAAAGGACAGGAAGGTGGCATAAAAAGCTTCCGGGTCACGAGGGGGCAACTGCCCTGGACAAAAAGAGGACCACGGGAAAGGAACAAAGAGGTTCTGGCCTGTTGTGACCCGTGGCCACCGCCAGGGGGCGACTTAAGCCTCGAGGGACCTGGAAACAGTTACTTCCGCCACACTCGGCAAGATGGCGGAGGAACCTGCCAGGGACGCCCGGAGTGCTTCCGGTGCAAAGGGCAGCACTTCCGCCACACCAGGAAGTGCTGCTGGAAGTTTGTCATCGGACACCTGGAGCACATACGGGTGGGAAATAAAAGGCGCCTCCTCCTAATGGTCTGGGAGCTACAGTTGGGAGAGGGAGCAGGACGAAGCTCCCAGAAGGAGACTGGCGGCCAAGGACAGAGATTTAAAGTCTAATTGTGGTGATTATTGCTGTGTGCATTGTGTGGTGTTTTGGGACTGTGTTTATTTATGGAAAATAAACGTGTGAACTTTATAAAAATGTGGTTTCCGACTGGTGGTGTCTGGGCAAGTCTCACACCCTGAATAAAAACAGTAATTGGAATAATGGTGATAAGGGTGGAGTGGTGGCTCTGAGACTAAGGATCTGGAAGATTGCTGGTTGAAATGCCATTACTGCCAGAAGTGATCCAACTCTGCTGGGTCCTTGAGCAAGCTCCTTAACCTGAAAATTGCTCGAGGTGTGCTGTACCATGGCTGAGCCTGCACACTGAACCCTAAAGGTCATGAGAAAAGACAATTTTCCCTAAAGTGTATCAAATCCAAAAAAAATAAACAGAGTTATACAGACAATCTTACAGCTCAGTCTAAGAAGTGTTTATCGCTTTGTTCAAAGCAAGTTGGTACAGAAATGTCACAAGAAATTGTGCCACTTTGCAAAACTTTACATTGCCTCTTATAAATGCCTACCTATAGTGTACTAGGCATTATTACTGTGCAACATACTGTATACTGTACTGTTATTTGAGTTACACAGCAAATACAAAGTACATAATGTATAGTTACACAGATCAATTAAGCAGGCAATTGCTCAACACAGAGAGACACAATGCAGAGACAGAACACAGCGTAAATATTCCGCTGAACTTTAGCATAGCACCCTCTGTATCAAGTTGCCTGGACAAACGAGGCATGATTACAGTATAAGACATAGGCTGGTCCTGACATTTGAAGTCTCAGTCCACCATTGTGGGTACATAGAGGCTACTAGTAACACCAAGCTCATTAGGAACTCTGGACATAAATGTTCTACAACCACCATAGAGAGAGACAGAAGACAAGAAGGATCACCAGAAAGCCACTGAACTTCCTCCAAACAAAGAGATGGGAAGAAGAAGTTTCCAAGGCTGTGCATGTAAGATACTGGTGCCCAAAATGACAGGATGGAAGCTCAACAATTGCTAAGCTTGACTTACCCTAAAATAGACACTGAAAAGCCATAGGGGAAAGAGTGGAAGACCAAGTCAACTATCAGGAGTATTATGTTTGGTAGGTAGCACCCCTCTGTCCAATATTGTCAGGTAATCATGCCATGGAAGGTGGAGTCTTCATTAAGGCACATCAGGTTTCAAGGGTGCAATGGTCCCTATGACTTCCAGTGGGTTTTGTACCTGGAGACCAAAAAGACTGCAGTAGGGTTTAAACATCAGTCCATGCTAGTGACATACTTGAAATCATGTCAGGATGTGATTTACAGTGAAGATGGCGGCCATGAGGAAAGGGGACCAGAGGAAGAGAGAAAGAGAGATGGCTCTGAAATGATAAAGTCAAGCCCCCAAAATCTTAAGAGCAAACATGAGCAAGGCAGGTCCTCTTGGGCACTAATACTATGTTGCTATATTCTATTTATACTGCATTTTCTAATGTTTAGAAACTGATGCACATTTCTTTCTATTTAATTAGGGTTAGGGTATGGAATAGGAACATGCCATGAAGCTATTGTTATGTTCCCAAGCACTGATGAAAACCTCTTCCCTGAATATACCATTACTGCTAAAAGGTAGAAGAGTATTACATCCATTCGGTATACAATGTGAAAGTACGACAGACAGATTTCAAAAGGATGAAAAACACACTAGCTTGAATCCACTTGAGTCAAATATATGTGGCATCATCATCTTGCTAAGCAAAAATAAGCTAAGAATATTTCTATTGTCAGGCAGGATTTTGATGACCAATGAAAAGAAGAAACATGAGTGAGACTTGAGTGTGCTCCCTAATTGCCTTCTTTCAAAAGAATGCACTTAACTACTCATTAGGTATAATTCACTAAAACTCATGTGAAATGCTTGAGAGAAACTGAAACTACAGTACAACCACAAACATCAAAAGGACCAATTGTAGGGCACTACACGCAAAACACATCAGGAATTGTTAAACAAGTGGGACTGCTGAACATGCCAGGTTACTAAGGAGATCAGCCCCTGATGTGCTGCCACATTGTAGCTAAAAGAAAAAACAAGGCACATCAAAGACCGGAAGCTCACTGTGTTGCATGTCTTTATGATTAAAAAGAGTGTGGCTTGATTTTGGTTACTTTTTGCAGACTGTGTACTAAATTTCAATGTGGTTACTTCAGAATTTACCTGAAACTGTTTCATATTAAAAGCATATCTTGATTGCTGTTCCATTATCACATCATCTTTGAATCCTTAGACCTTCGCTCACATAAGTGAATGCATCTCTGATATAACTAAAATACTAAAAGGTAGAATAGTATTACCTCCTCTTCCTATACAGTATATAAGGTGAAAGTATGACAGACTGATTTCAAAGGAAGAAAAACACACTAGCTTCAATCCACTTGAGTCAAATAAATGAGGGCATCATCATCTTGATAAGCAAAAATAAGCTAAGAAAATTTCTATTGTCAGGCAAGATCCATCAAACAGGGAGCAGCTTTTGATTGCAGTAAAACAAAATATTCCGTAAGTCAGTTAAACATTTGAGGGCATGACACCAGAAATCCTTATTTTAGTTGTAGCACTACCTATATTACTGATTAATATTTTAAGTTTCCTGGTCAAAATATGTATGAAGGTCTAAATATTTACTTTTAATTGACCACTGGACACTTTAGGATGGAGTGTGTCTTGTTATTAGTAAATACATTCACATTGGGTAAAAATTAAAATTTTGGTTGCAGTGTGCAGTCATATAACTTTATCCAAACTCTGATCATTCTCATTGGCAGTACATCTGCTGTAATGCCCAATGATTAAATGAATCTCTCTATATATAAAATCCAACATCTATCTGTCTGTCTGTCCACTTTTCATGCGAGAACTACTTAACGGCTTTAGATTGGGTTTTCTTCTATAATTTGCTTGAACATTCTGGTTGATTTTGCGACTTCTCTCATTGTGCTATTCATCATGGTTTGCTTGGGGTTCTGATTTATTTGAGCGAATCCGAGAGACACACAGTGGGCTGAGGGGAGGAGGGCAGGGCCCTCTTCACTCACAGACCAGCTTCGGGGCATACCTTATTTCCACTTAGCTAGCGAAAGAGAGAACCGATTTGAATCAGGCTTTTTTCTATCATTTGCTTGAACATTCCAGTTGATTTTGTGACTTCTCTCATTGCGCTGAGAATCATAGTTTACTTGCAGGAGTGATATATTCGCGCTAATCCAAGACAGAGGCAGTGGGCCGAGGGCAGGGGGATGCGTGACATCAGGAGTTGGGAGCCGGGCGGGACCCTCCTCACTACTCTGTTTCACTACTATGCGGGCGGAGCAACTGGGGACGGCTAGTATATAAATAAAATTAAAACACTAGTGCTCATTTGACAGAAGTAAACACCTGTCCATTATATGCAAGATGGATAGAGTGTCTCTGAATTGCTCAAAATTAGGTGAGAATTTCAAAAGATGTGGAAACAAATAATGTAATTTCATTATTTTTTATTCTCAGAAACTTTTAACTTGAAATTTTTTGTAAAAAAACAAATTTGCAATGCCATAGATTAAAAAAATAAAATCACACAAATAAAATCCTTTGGGTGGAACTCTTATGGTCACAACCAATGAAAAATGTATCCCCTAAAATAAAAACGTCCACATACAAATTCTGATAAAAATCATCAGGCTCCGAGGATATCAGGGCTTTAATAAGGCATACAAACAAAGACACAAACAATGAAATCAGGATGGCAGTCATCAAAATATGTTCAGGAATCCCTAAACTGTGTAAATTCCCTGAAATCTGAAAATTCATCCCTATTACAATGTGCCTGCTATAACTGCTATATTAAATAAGGAAAAAGTAAAAAGATAAGTAACTAAAATCATTCAGAAAATTTTGATCAACACATCTCTACTTCATATTGTGTGAGCTGAAGGAAATGTTTGGAAAAGGCCAAAAAATGCTATAGTGGGCCTGGAGTGAACTTAGTTCAAATAATGCACTGGTGAGACCCCATCCGGAGTATTGTGTGCAGTTCTGGTCACTACGGTACAAGAAAGACATAGCAGCATTTGAATCTGTACAGAGGAGAGTAACCAAGTGCATCCCAGGACTTAAAGACACAGAGAATTAAAGCTGTTTAGTCTCGAGCAGAGGAGACTTCGTGGGGACCTAATCCAGGTTTTCAAAATCCTCAAAGGCATTGATAAAGCAAATCCAGCAACAGTCTTTCAGCTTAACGGTGAATCACATACTCGAGGACATCACTGGAAATTAAGGGGAAGTGCATTTAAAACTGAAGCAAGGAAGCACTTCTTTATGCAAAGAGTAGTGGGACTCTGGAACAAACCACCAAGACATGGAATTGAAGCAACAGCAGAAGTAAAATGTATTTATATAGCCTATTTTCATATGAAAAATGGCTGGAGAAAAAACAAAATCTGCAGGGGTTCCAAGGACAAAAGACCACCCAGTCCTCACTGGGCATTCTACCTAACATAAATATTCTTAAATCAATCCTCTTTGTTTTCAGGGTTCACATGATAGTATCTGATAAAGCTGGTCTCATGGACAGCAGAAACCTTGACAACCTTTAAAAATTATCTGGATGAGATAGCTATTAGCTAAACATACGGGCAAGCTAGGCTGAATGGTCTCCTCTCATTTGTCAAATTTCTTAGTTCTTAATTCATTGTTACATGAAGTTAAAGTCTTCCTCACAATTGTTGCAAGGCAAGAACTGTCCTTAGAGAAAAGTCAGTTCACTGCTGGTTATATCTATGCAATAACCAGAAGGACTCATACTGGGAATCTGTAGACTTGCCAGTTAAAGAAACTGCAAGTCTTTGTGGAAGATATTCAGAGTCACTGGTTAAAACCCAAACAAACAGTACTGGTGTGTGGTAAGTAATTACTGGTGGAGTAATAAAATGGTTCAAATTATTTAGTGTTTCTCAAAAACATTTAAAGCATCACTTTAGTTATTCTAATATATCAACACATGCTTTTGTTTGTTTCTTTTTAATCATAAAGACATGCAACATCAATTACTCCATTGATTGCATCTCATGCATAAAACATGAAAAAATGTTTCACACTGCAGATGTTTTTGGTTTAAGTGTAATTAAAAAACAGTGACAGAGAAAGGCGGCCTCCTTGCAGTTGCATACAAATCTGAAATATTCACTGGACCCATCAGACTCCTGTGGCAGTAAAGAAAATCTGACATTCACTGTTTCTTTTTTTCCTTTTTTATATAAACAGCAGGCCTGAGAGTAAGTTGCCCATGTTAGTCATATTTCATCTCCAGCCTGAGTAAATGTTTGGTGAAAGATACACCCTATGGATGCGGTGGGACTCAGCATCAGTTGTGTCTCCTGGGTTCATAGAGTGTTTTGGATTTCAAAAAAAACATACACCTTTGGCCAGATGACCCAGTTGGGATAATTGAGCCCCGACCTGCGTTCCAGCAACATTAAGCCATGGGTTACCCCTCATAATCCACAGCCACCTGCCTCCGTTGCAGTCCCGATGGATGTCCTTCTGAGTGTCCCACTCATGCCCAGCACGGTGTAGACTCTGTGGCCAGCAAAGCCTCTCAGTCTAATTAAACTGGATGACAGTGTGTTTGCCACCCCCAGTCTCCGGCAATTCTCCAGAAGCCCTTGGTACTTGGCCAGCTTCCCCTAAAAAGCCTCCTCTATACAATCTTTCCAGGGCTCATTCAATTCTATCAGGGCAATCTATTTGGAGGTCTCTAACAGTGTCTGGTTGGAATGATGTGTGCCAGAAACCTAAGTTGCTTGTCCAGCTCTATCATCATCTGCCAGTCCTACGCAGTGGAATATAGACCTGCAGTAGCTCTAGGCTGTGATTTCATCTGCTCTCCTGTGTTCTCCTTGTCATGGCACCACAGGTAGTGACCCTTCTCTAGAGCCTTTGGACAGCTGCTCAGCATGTGTTTGAGTGTCCCTCTCCCAGAGCAGAGAGGATAGGAAGGTCCATCAGCCTTGCCCCACAGCTGGAGGTTTGCAGGACTAGGTAAGATGTCACATATAGCTTGGATTAGGAATTTAATGCACTGGAGCTCTGTTTGCCAAATGTCCATCCAAGTGAGCCTTCATCTATTGCACTCTCCCATCTCGTCCCAGCTCTCTGCTACCTAATGTCTGTTATCTTGCCAGTTCTTTCCTCGTCCATTGCTGCTCTCACCTCTTTCTGGACAAGCAGTCACCTCTCCTTGCCCTGGACTTTGTTGTACTGTGGCATTGGAAAGCTGCCCAATCCTTATATTCTTCTTGCAATGCCCCCACTACAGCCTTATGCCTTATCCCTGAATCAGACGTGTCCAGCTCCCTAGTGGCACTCCACTTCCTACCCCTGAGACTTTGGGATCCTTGGAGTCTCTGTACTACAGTGCTTCTCTAGTACGGGACACCTTAAACTTTTCCATGACGCTGTTGAAAGGAAGCTGCAGAATGTTATTCTTCCTATTCTTCTTTAAACTTCTTTAAGGTTTAATAGAAATAGATTATTCATACTGCAGCTGGGTTATCCTAAATAGCTGAAATTATAGCAATGTCATTATGACATAATTTAAGTGAATGACATCATGATTCTTGAAAAAAAGAGTACGGCAATGGCCAGCTAAATGAAAATATTGGCATTCCTAAAGAATATAATAATGTGCATTATGAATGTTATCATAATTTGCAGTATATGTTTCTAATCAATGATTGCTTTTTGCTAGTATTTGTCTTTTATCACAATATCCCCTTTTCAGTTCTCCCTTTTCGCAACACCAATAAATAATGTAGCCCAGTAACTCATCATGTTGCCTTTATGCAGAAAATTCAATACTTTATTCAGAAAGCTTCTCCATTATATAGTAAGGTCCATATGGTCATAATTCCTGGAAATCATCTTAGCAGGAGAAGGTGCAATAGCTAAAAATTCCCTCCTTGAGAAATTAGACAATAAAGGGGACACTCATCATAAAACTAACTGCTAGAGACTCACAAATGAACTGAGAGAGCATGCAAACTCCAAACAGTAAAAACCTTGTCAAGAACTCAAGCTCACAAAGATGTTTAATAAGTGGGTGATTACAAAATTGGCTGGCACAGTGGTTAGCTCTACTGCAGGGGTGTCGATCTCCAGTCCTGGAGGGCTGCAGTGGCTGCAGGTTTTCATTCTGACCCTTTTCCTAATCAGTGACCGTTTTTCACTGCTAATTAACTTCTTTTCCCTTATTTTAATAGCCTTATTTTTAAGAATTCAGTCCTCTGAATCAATTCTTTTATTCATTAAATGACAGCCAAACAGAAATGAGACATGAAACGAGACAACAGATGTCCAGCTAAACTGGGATTTCAAACTTCAACCAATTTCACTCCAACCAATCTCTTAATGAGAAGCTCATTCTTGCAGTTAATTAAACCCGTTATTTAATTCCACAGCTTGTTGCTGCTCTCATTCTCTCACAACAGACATTTCCAAAACTGTTTATTTTCTGTTTTTTTCTAAGAACACAATCAACATGTTTTGGTGACCTGAGAGATGAGCCTTACTGAGATCATCACCTTTCTTTATTTTCAGATATTGTGTGATGGGCACAGGTGAGCAGGTCATGTGGTGGCTTGTTTTGTATCTCATTATTGTTTGACTCCTAGTTAAGGAAGGAAAAATAACTTAAACAGCCTGAATGAAGTTAATTACAGCTAAGGCAAAAGAAATTAATTAGCAGCAAAAACTGGTCACTAATGAAGAAGAAGGATAGAATGAAAGCCAGAAGCCACTATGGCCCTCCAGGACCAGAGTTCAACACCCCTGCTCTACTGCCTCATAGATTTGGTTTTCTGTGTGGAGTTTGGATGTTCTACTGTGCTTGTACTGGTTTATCCTTCACATCCATAATGTTTTATTGGGAGCTATGAATGTTAGTAATTATATATGCGTGGGACGTGCAATCGACTGGCATCTGGTTCAGGGCTGTATCCAAAGAAATAAAAGATAAAAATGTATTTTGTAAAGTACTCTGCAGTCATCTTTTTTGCGCTTGGGACTAAAAGCAGGAGATTCAAACTGATCTACTCGTCCATCCACCCATTTGTAAGACCACATCTATTAAAATGTACAAAACAGCGTGAGAGAAAATTCAAAGAAGAACAATCAGGATGGAAATCTATATGCTAGACTGAGGGAAGTGAATCTTCTTATTCTAAGAAAATTTTAATGGAAAAGGAATATTCCTGTTCAAGGAAATAATAAGGAAGATTGATGCCAGTTGTTACTGTATTTTAACAAGGGTATGATTATGGGGTTGAGCCTGCCAGGATTAACCCACAGGAAACTCAGGATCGGTTTCTCGAAAAGACAAGAGGGTGCTTGTCTGTCTGGTTTGTTGATAGTTCTGATGTCACTGACCTGGCTATGCCTTCCTCTTTGGCCACTGTCACTCTTATATCTGTGCTCTCTTTAACAGGACCACAGTAGCAACCACGGAAAAAAAGAAGACTCCCCAGTACTATATACCAGTGCAAATGACAATGTCACGTGACTTTGTGAAGCCACATTTTCTGTACCTCTTTTTCCAGGTGAACAATCTGATCAAAAAGATTCTTCTACATCAACATTATTATGAATATCTTGGGATTGCAAATTTTAATGATTTGAAATTTTGTTCCATCTGCAGAGAACAAGGGGGCTTTTTAAGAATATGGATCAGGATGAGAGATGTGGCAAGACAATGTGTATTCATAGACGGGAATTCGAAACGATGTTTCAATCAAAACCACAAAACTGAATAACAGAAAATGATGGTGCCCAACATGGTGAGGTGAAAAAAATGATAACTTTTATTAGGAAGCTAACATCAGAATTCCCAGACATACATAAAAACAGAAAAAGAAATATACTTTATTCTCCACAAGATGCAGAAAACACAAAAAAATAATGAATAACACCCGTTATTCACAGCACTTTTGGGTAAATCCAAAGTCTCGCACAATCAGGGACCTCAGAAATCTGACACAGAGATAGATAGATAGATAGATAGATAGATAGATAGATAGATAGATAGATAGATAGATAGATAGATAGA
>JANRMT010062792.1:9485957-9566168 GCA_026402145.1 Polypterus bichir lapradei | reverse complement strand
ATAGATAGATAGATAGATAGATAGATAGATAGATAGATAGATAGATAGACATTGCTCTTTTCTAGTCACTCAATGCATTCTCCATATATAGTAGGGGTGCCACTTCAACCACCACCAACCACTAATATGTAGCATCCACTACCTGGACAATGCAACGGCAGCCATTCTTGCAACAGTTAACTCACCAAACATTAGCTATTAGATGGTAAATAGGTGACGAAAATAGTTAGCCAATAAAGCTAGGGGGATAATTAGGGAGCCAGAATGACCAGGCCATGGTTGGCAATTCTCTTTTCAAAAGATGATCAGAGATCTCTTATGACCACAGGGTCAATATTTCGGTTTTAAGTCTCATCCAAAGGATTGCACTACTTTTTACAACACAGTGTTTCCGTCAAAGCAATGGGGCTCTGAGACCTCCACACGGACCGCAGGGCATGCACCACCTACTGGCAACACTTTAGCATCAACCTAAGCTTAAAAAAATCAGTACTGCACTGAAGCCCAAGAAGACGATTGTCCATCATAATGACAGTGGAGTCATAAAGAGACAATAAAAATCGCAATATAATAAAAAAGTAAAGGTCTTGATTTCCATTCAAGGCTATTTCTCACATGAACGTTATTAAAACAGAACAGTGGGAAGCAAATGTAATATTAAAGCAATGCTCTATTTATCCATGTTCCAAATTTCTTAGACTATGCAGGGATGTGGGGCAGCTAAAACCTATCCCAACAAGCATCAGCCACAAGGCAAGAACAATACCACAAGGTGAACACACACACATAGAGGCCAGTTTAGCATTGCCAGTCCACCTGACCTGCATTTCTTTGAACTGTGGGAGGAAACTGGAGCACCCGGAGGAAACCCATGGAAATACAGTGAGAACATGAAAGCTCAACACAGGGAGCACCTGGGTTTTGAATCTTAAACAATTATCCCCATTCAGAACAGGAATGGGTTCCTGAAGTATATCGCTGTTAGTGAAAAGTGTTTAAGATTTAGTAAAGCTGAGAGAAATAAATTCTTTGGGTGTGTCATGAGGATCTGATGATTTTTGAAAGTATATCCATGGCATCAGGTAAGGGATGGAGAATTCAAAATGTATCTAATCAGTGCATCTTATTTACCTCATCTTAAATAATGTTTTTAATAATGTTATTGAAATGAGCTCCACCATTAACAATACATTTTTCTAAAGGAGCTCACAAAATGTGTTAAAATACCCCAGATTCTATTTAACAATTCAATTAACCGAGTTTAAAAAAGCTGAATTATTTCTAAAAATGGCACTTTTTGTATTTTATATGGGTGATGGGATAAATCTTGCTGAAGACTGTGATGAACAGTCCAGTTTAAAATGTTTAACTCAAATGAGTGTCACTGTATCTAGTGCTTGTCTCAACCTCTTTATATTGTCTAGTGTTCATATTGCTCTCAGTAGTCTAACAAACAAGTCCTTCACACTACTATAGATGGCCTGTTATTGAGCCACTTTAAAACAGTCTGACAAGAAGAATGTATGGCAAACATACAATGAGCCATTGAAACTGCAATTAGTGCAGAAGACAGCCAAGCTACCAAATAAATGCCCCCACCCTATTTGTTTTCACTTCATAACTCCCTGAGAATTGTCACAATCTTGTCCTGAATATTATTTTCATTTCACCCTATTGCGGGGTCTCTTCACTTCAAAATCATATCTGTCATTTCCTCCTCCCCGCCCCTTTCTGTACCTTTGCTGTCAGTCTTTGTAAGACTGTTTCAATAGTTTGTGCGATGGGAGGTGGGTACTACTTATTAAATTTTTGTACCATAGAAATGAAAATGCTCCGTGATGCATCAATTGCATTGTTTCACATACTGCTGCAGTAAACAGTACACTCAATAGCATGTGGCATATCTTTTGATGAAGAATTCAGAGTGAACTCAGTTAATGAACAGTTAATTTTACTACACAATCATAGGTCTGTAACCCGTCACAGACACGTCTATTACTCAATCTGTGTCACGATGTATAGTTAAGAAGCACTGACCTAAACTTTCCCTAGTTGGTCTCTCAGGAACCTTTTATGGCCACAGAGGCTCAGGACCGTGGTTTAACATCTCATCCAAAGGACAGTCACAGCTTTCACTACCTAGACCTACTGTTGTAAATAAAATGTACAGTAGGTCCATAAATATTTGGACAGAGACAACTTTTTTCTTCTGGTTCTGTACATTACCACAATGAATTTTAAATGAAACAACTCAGATGCAGTTGAAGTGCAGACTTTCAGCTTTAATTCAGTGGATTGAACAAAAAGATTAAATAAAAATGTGAGGAATCTAAAGCATTTTTTTAAAACAATCCCTTCATTTCAGGGGCTCAAAAGTAATTGGACAATTGACTCAAAGGCTATTTCATGGGCAGGTGTGGGCAAGTCCGTCGTTATGTCATTATAAATTAAGCAGATAAAAGGCCTGGAGTTGATTTGAGGTGTGGTGCTTGCATGTGGAAGATTTTGCTGTGAACAGACAACATGCGGTCAAAGGAGCTCTCCATGCAGGAGAAAGAAGCCATCCTTAAGCTGCGAAAATAGAAAAAACCCATCTGAGAAATTACTACAATATTACGAGTGGCTAAATTTACAGTTTGGTACATCCTGAGAAAGAAAGCAAGCACTGGTGAACTCAGCAACACAGAAAGACCTGGATGTCCACGGATGACAACAGTGGTGGATGATCGCAGAATCATTTCCATGGTGAAGAGAAACCCCTTCAAAACAGCCAACCAAGTGAACAACACTCTCCAGGGGGTAGGCGTATCGATATCCAAGTCTACCATAAAGAGAAGACTGCGTGAAAGTAAATACAGAGGGTGCACTGTAAGGTGCAAGCCACTCATAAGCCTCAAGAATAGAAAGGCTAGATTGGACTTTGCTAAAGAACATCTAAAAAAGCCAGCAAGTTCTGGAAAAACATTCTTTGGACAGATGAAACCAAGATCAACCTCTACCAGAATGATGGCAAGAAAAAAGTATGGAGAAGGTGTGGAACAGCTCATTATCCAAAGCATACCACGTCATCTGTAAAACACGGTGGAGGCAGTGTGATGGCTTGGGCGTGCATGGCTGCCAGTGGCACTGGGACACTAGTGTTTATTGATGACATGACACAGGACAGTAGCAGCCGAATGAATTCTGAGGTGTTCAGAGACATACTGTCTGCTCAAATCCAGCTAAATGCAGTGAAATTGATTGGGCGGCGTTTCATGATACAGATGGAAAATGACCAAAACATATATCCAAAGCAACCCAGGAGTTTATTAAAGCAAAGAAGTGGAAAATTCTTGAATGGCCAAGTCAGTCACCTGATCTTATCCCCAACTGAGCATGCATTTCACTTGTTGAAGATTAAACTTCGGAAAGAAAGGCCCACAAACAAACAGCAACTGAAAGCCGCTGCAGTAAAGGCCTGGCAGACCATTAAAAAGGAGGAAACCCAGCATCTGGTGATGCCCATGAGTTCAAGACTTCAGGCTGTCATTGCCAGCAAAGGGCTTTCAACCAAGTATTAGAAATTAATATTTTATTTCCAGTTATTTAATTTGTCCAATTACTTTTGAGCCCCTGAAATAAAGGGATTGTGTAAAAAAAATGCTTTAGTTGCCTCATATTTTTATGCAATCTTTTTGTTCAACCCACTGAATTAAAGCTGAAAGTCTGCACTTCAACTGCATCTGAGTTGTTTCATTTAAAATTCATTGTGGTAATGTACAGAACCAAAATTAGAAAAAAGTTGTCTCTGTCCAAATATTTATGGACCTAACTGTATATGTAGTGACTTTATTATCGTTGACAGATAAGAATACCTATAGTTGGAGTGACTGTACACTTGTATACTGTTTGTGACTGAGGATGCATACAGTCGTGTCTATCAGGATATTAGTATCAATGTTAACAATTGAATGCCTTGCACTTTTCATTCTTCTATCATACACAGTCTTAATATGTTTAATTGGGGTGATTTTACCATTGACTACTACAAAAAACTTTGTGTTCTCAAAGTATGGAAAAATAATTGAAAATAATGTAAAATAATCATAAAGTAAAAAAGAGTAATTCTGCGAATATCCATCTTCTGAATTTGTCTGATTGCCTTTGGATGTTCCATACATAGCTAAATGAAATCTTCACTTGTATTTGATGAAGGTGTTTTCTAGAATCCAAAATAAATTCACTTCCCTGTTAGGGAAGACAAAAGATGGGTACTGCAGTGTGAAGACGCAAATACTGAGAGCAAATCCAGTTTATTGAAAAACAGCAATCAGGAAAAGGTTATAAGAAAATATCTAAGGCACTGAGAATCCCCTGACAGTAGAGTAAATTCAGTAATAAAACAAATGGAGAAAATACTTGCAACTGTGAATATGAGAAGAATACAATATTGTGCAATAGGAACTTTCTAAGTGAGATTGGTTTCAATCACAGAGACTACCAAGAGGCAGCTGTAAAGGAATTACAGGTTACCATACTGGAAATGGGAGAAATCGATTAGGTATTGACTACTGCATTATGGGGAAGTGCAAAACCAAAAGCAGTAACAGAAAAACATTCAGCTCCAAGTTTAAGCATTGCAAAGCAGTGCCTGCAGCTGTAACAAATTGCATTATTTCATCTGGTATCCCAGATGGGATGGTACATGTAACACTACCTGCCCAGAAGGCCAGTATGGGGTAGGGATATTGGAAGATGATGTTAGATTTCACTCCACCCCCCAACCACCCTGCTGAGAGAGATCTGCCATCAATTGCTTTATTTTTATTTTGTAGCTAGGATGGAATAATTTTTGGGGCAACCAAGAGGAGCTCCAGTGTGATGCCATCAGGATGTTTAGGGGTTGAGGCCAGAACTATAAGTGTTTCCTCAGGGTGCTTGAAGCTATAACTGTTGCAGAGTGAGCAGCAAGGGAGCAGAAAGATCCAGTGTAGATGAAGAGGAAGGAACAGGTAGGAAGGAATGTGATTGTTGAAAGTTATTTAGTGGGAAATTGAAATAACCAACCTTGGGATAGACAGGGATTTATTAGGAAGGGCCTGGAGAGACTTCTTTAGTTTTCTTTAGTTCCTTTTAGGGATCACACAAAGCATCTGCAATGAGGCTCAGGGCTTGAGATGGAGGGGAGTTAGAGGGCTGTGTATTATTAGAAAGCAGCGGTATAAAATAATCTTATAAAGACAACTCAAAGTTGACTTAAACTTGTTACAAATCACAATGCTGTCAAAGCCTAGAATTATAACTGGCTCATCACAAAATGGACTTGAATAAATGTCTATCAATAGGAAACAGCCAAATTTATCAATGCTGTCCTCTGTCCTCTCTTTCGACCATATTCTGAACATCCTCATGCAGCAAACAAATCACACTTCATTCTCTTCCATTGCAGAGATTATATCATGGATATCTAGAATAAATATGAGAGACTAAAAATTGCCACACTCAACACTAAGGCCGGAGTTATACTTCACGCGATGCGACGCATGCTGCTGAGGACGCTCCTGCTACGCTAGTGTTGTAGTGTTCATACTTGCGCGCGTACTTTACGTAAATCTGGAGGAATCCACCAGGTGGCAGTGCGAGATATTATCACGGTGAGAACATGTTCGGCTTCTCTGTGTTGTGAATTGCCTAAAACACCTATTAAATTCCGATAACACCTTACCGCAATATCTCTGAAAAGGATGTTTATTGATTAAATCTATCAATCCAGGGATGTGTCCATTCCAGCAAGCATTGGGCACGACTGAGAAACAATCCCTGGACGAGGTCTCAGCACATCGCAAGGTGAATACAAGCACACACATACACTAGTGTCATTTTAGCGCCACCAAATCCCCAAATCTGCATATCTTTGGAAGGAAACCGGAGCACAGTGTGGAATACAAGCAGGATATACCAGCAACATAACTCCCTGCGAGACAGCAGTGCTATCGCTCCGCCACCGTGTCACCCCCATGTGTGTAATTATTCCCGCCATGTGTGTAATTATTAACAGTATTCAGTAGTCGCGTTAATTTCTGAGGACCTGCTCAGAGGACGCGTGAAATGAACAATGGGAGCGCTAGGCAGCCATGATGCAGGCGCATACGCGTTTTGAGCGTGAAGTATAAATGAGCCCTTAGAGTTATCACTTTCACTACTTTGAAGCAGGGCAATTTACAACATCATGTTGATGTGATGATTCTTTGTATCAGGGACGGCAGAATCAAAAAGGTAGAAAGCAAGATGGATGCAGTAAATTACAAAGAAATCCTAAAAGAAAATTCATTGTAGTCAGCGAAAGGTCTGGGGCAGAGAAGAACATTAGTATTCCAGCATGGATCATGACCCATAATATAAAGCCAGGTGCACTTTGGAAAAAAATCTCAGGCTCAAACTGTAAACGGACCAAAAATATGGGGCAGGAGGTGACAGCGTCTGCACCATTTTACAAAGAGAAATGAGTTGTACTGTCCCAAACTACAAAGTTGGTAGACAATTCAAATAAAATGAGCGAGTGAGTCAATGGGGAAATGTTTATGGAATCGGTTAGTTTCTGTTTATATAGAGATTAGATTGTGTGTGCTAACATACTCATTAAAGGAAAAGTGCCAGTTAAACAAATTATGAATCAATATTATAATAAAATAAAATGTGAAAAAAAGTACAAATTGGTTAGAATATTTCATGGGTAGCGTAGTCTGTGAAATATGCAGTTTACAAATTGCTTACAAATCCATGAAATAGCCAATGCCACTTTTCCATGCAATTGATTCTTAAAAATGTGCCTCCAGTATTGAAAATTAAAAAAAAAAAAAACAACAATAACTTTTCTTTCTAATAATTGTGTTTTATAAAAACAGAGAATACATCTCTCTCAGATGGCTCTAGCAAAGTTTTACATTTGAAAGCTACTGTATAACACCAGGATTGATCCAGGCCCAGGTTTACCTGAACTCTTGGCCTTTCCATCTTTTCATTTATTTTGTCAGCTCAGAGAACATCCTATAGTGCCCTGTCTACTTTTCAAACACACATATCAAAGGTGAGTATTTTATGCTCAGGGGCATTGTTACTTCTTTTGTTGTTGCTTGTTAAGGCATTTTTTTTTCCCTTTACCTTAGAAGTCCTTTATAAACCAGCCTGTAAAATGGAGATGGTGTAATCATGTTGTTCAACATGCTGCTGCTGGTGTAACTCAATTCAAGAAGATCAAAAGAGATTAGGAATTGAAAAGACAGCAGTTCAAAGCTTCTGGTGTGAAAAGGTAATGAGGTGCTGTCCTTTTCCATTCCCAGTGCTATCCTGTTAGCTCTTACTATTCTACTTTTACACATTTTTATCATCATAATAATAGACGTACTGGTGTGTTATGGGCAAAGGGCAGATAAACTGAACTAACTCTGCCTTTCTCTTGTGTTTTCCTATTTCTCTGCACCTGCTGTGCTTAACACTTTTGAAAAGAAGACAGCAGGTCAGCCTGAAGTTCCTGCTTGTGTTTTAAAGTATCTTGTAGTATTAACTACTGCTAACACAAAAGACCTTAGCGATCCTGCACCATCAACTTTCTCCCATCTCTGTTCTGGCATATGGTGCAGGACCTTTAGCAGTGCCAGCACTAGCTTCAGGGTCAGTTTTGATCTACAGGTCCACTCGCCAGCCACTCATTACCATTATAGTCTTACTGACAGCTGCTTGAGCATAACTGTTGTGTCTGTTTTCTACGATTGATCATCAGCTAAATCAGGTAACACAAAGGAATGAATCCAAAATACTTCCAGTGAAACCTGTGAGGCTATTGCTTTATTTTTCAATCAAAAAATTAATGATATTAAAAATAATATAGTATATCTCCCCAGCACTGTGGATCCTCCTAAGCCCCAGTACTCCATTATAAACAAATTAAATTTTTTCACCAGGTTAGATTTACCTGATTTAAATAAAATAATTTCTCAACTGGTCTGGTCTTCCCAGACTGTCCTAAGACTGCTGTAGTTAAACCCCTACTCAAGAAAAATAATCTTGACCCTCTACTTTTGAAAATTTTAGACCCATCTCTAACCTGCCGTTCTTAAGTAAAATTCTAGAGAAGGCAGTCATTATGCAGTTAAATAACCAACTCAATAAACATGCTATTTTTGATAAATTTCAGTCAGGTTTTAGAACAAATCACAGCACAGAAACTGCACTCATTAAAGTAGTAAATGACTTGCGGGTAAATGCAGACAGAGGCCATTTATCTGTTCTCATCCTCCTAGATCTCAGTGCCGCATTTGACACCATTGATCACAACATTCTTAGAAATCGCCTTAGTCAATGGGTGGGCCTCTCTGGCATTGTCTTAAATTGGTTTGAATCCTACCTGACAGGGAGAAAATTCTTTGTTAGTTGTGGTAATCACAACTCAAAGACGCATGATATTCTATATGGTGTTCCACAAGGCTCTATCCTGGGTCCGCTGCTCTTCTCAATCTACATGCTTCCGATGTCAGATTATCTCGGGGCACAACGTGAGTTACCACAGCTATGCTGATGACAAACAGCTGTATTTATTAATTGCACCTGATGACCCTGACTCTGTTGTTTCACTAACACAATGTCTTACTTGTGTTTCTAAATGGATAAATAGATGAATAGTAATTTTCTCAAGCTAAATAAAGAGAAAACAGAAATCTTAGTGGTTGGCAATAACGGATATAATGAGGTTATTAAAAATAAACTTGATGCATTAGGATTAAAAGTCAAGACAGAAAAAAAACTTAGGGGTAACTGTTGACTGTAACCTGAATTTTAAATTGCATATTAATCAGATTACTAGGACAGCATTTTTTCACTTAAGAAACATAGCAAAAGTTAGACCTATTATATCACTGAAAGATGCTGAGAAATTATTTCATGCTTTTGTTTTCAGTCATCTAGATTACTGTAACGCACTCCTCTCAGGACTACCCAAAAAAGACATAAATCGTTTACAACGAGTGCAGAATGCAGCTGCTAGAATCCTAACTAGGAAAAGAAAATCCGAGCACATTTCTCCAGTTTTGATGTGACTACACTGGTTACCTGTGTCATTAAGAATTGGCTTTAAAATATTGCTTATGGTTTACAAAGCCTTAAATCTCGCTCCATCTTATATTTCGGAATGTTTGAAACCTTATATTTCACATCGTAACCTTAGATCTTCAAATGAGTGTCTGCTTAGAATTCCAAGAGCTAAACTTAAAAGAAGTGGTGAAGCGGCCTTCTGCTGTTATGCACCTAAAATCTGGAATAGCCTGCCAATAGGAATTCGCCAGGCTAATACAGTGGAGCACTTTATAAAACTGCTGAAAACACATTATTTTAACATGGCTTTCTCATAACTTCACCTTAATTTAATCCTGATACTCTGCTTATTCAATTCATTATAATAACTATTCATGATGACTCTAAAATCCGTACTAACCCCTACTCTCTCTTCTGTTTCTTTTCCTGGTTTTCTGTGGTGGCAACCTGTGCCACCACCACCTAATCAAAGCATCATGATGTTCCTACATTGATGGATTAAAAGCCAGAAGTCTACATGACCATCATCATCAAGTCCTTCCATGAGAACTCTAAATATAAAGAGGACTGTTTCATTTATGTTAGGTAGAATGCCCAGAGGGGGCTGGGTGGTCACATGGTCTGGAACCCCTGCAGATTTTAGTTTTTCTCTCCAGCCACCTGGAGTTGTTTTTGTTTTTTCTGCCCTCCCTGGCTATTGGACTTTACTCTTATTCTATGTTAATTAGTGTTATCTTATTCTAATTCTTACTTTGTTTTGTCTTTTTTTTCTTTCTTCATCATGTAAAGCACTTTGAGCTACATTATTTGTATGAAAATGTGCTATATAAATAAATGTTGTTGTTGTTGTTTTATATAGTGGTATATGGCCGGCTTGTCATCCTGGCCAATACCCCCAGGCCACCAGATGGAGCCCTCCCTGCAGTATGGAGGTGCCCCGAAGACCAGCAGGGAATCATGGACAATGGAGTTTTTATCCACAGCCCTGCTGGATACCACAGGGGCTGCAAGAGGGAGCTGCAGGGAGGAGCAATGAGTCATATGTGCCCTATAACCCGGAAGTGCGTCATAGGAAGAGCGACGACAGAAGTGACGCACGTCCGGGGTGAAGAAAAGGACTTGAACCTGACCCGGAAGTGATAAAGAATCACATGTACTGGGGATTGGAACACTTCCGGGTCAGGGAATATAAAAAGACTGTGGGAGCTCCCAGACGGCGAGCTGAGCTGGGTGGAAGGGTTGCAACGCCTCTGGGAGTGGTGGATTGGATTATTGTTATTGTATTGATTTGGTTTAATGAGTATTGTGGAGGAGAGGGCGCTTTGTGCACTGTTGTTGATTAATAAAGTCAACTTTTGGACTTTTATCTGGTGTCTGGAGTATTGGACAGGGGTTCAAGGGAGTGATAGCGCCCCCTATCTGTCACAATATATATATATATATATATATATATATTACATGTGGAAGTGTGTGTGTCTGTCCGGCCCGGAAGTGAGAGGTAGAGTCGTGGTAAAGGCTCCACCTCTGAGGAAACAGAAACTCACTTAGCCGCTAATACACGAGCGAGGCTAGCACTTCAGCAAAACAAAACTTCCTTAGAAAGAGACACTCGCTTAGCTGCTAATACAGAAGTGAGGCGAGCGCATTGGCAAAACGGTATTCCTTTTACTTTTCCTCCCACCGATAATACACATGCGATGCAAGCATGTTGGCAAAATGAATCCTCCTAGGAGAGAGATGCCCTGTGTAGTTCCTTTCAATTATCTGACATCTTTACATTTCAATTTTTTTTCTAACGATTTCAATAGTTTCTAGGACCTTGGGCTTTTTACAGCACGGGCTTACACAGCTAGTATATATATATATATTAAGTGCTATAGAATTGGTTGAAACTAGCTATCCAATGAAAATGCCATTAACAGACATTTGGGCATGAACCCAGCATATGCAGGGTTAAAAAGAAGAACATACATATATATATATATATATAAATATAAGACATTATGACCAACAACCTCGGAACGCCAACTCAGCAATCCCCAATTCCACCCTCCCATCCCTCCTTAATTGCTATAAATTGCCTTGGATTCCTGTAAGTCTAATCATGTTCCTCTGATGATGAATCCTGGTAGGAGTCGAAAGATCAGGAATAAAAAACTATTTTAAGATAAGTGATTCATTTTCTTCCTTTGTGGATTTCTACCTATAAATATACATATAAACAAACACAAGTTATATAAAGTATTTTGTTTAAAGATGCACTTACATTGACTGTGAAATTTTAAGTTTAAGAAAAAGGTACACTTTTGAGTAGGATAACATTTTTAGAATGTGATGATAATTATATATTGCCCTTTATTGATGGATTTGTGCAACACCAGGAACTTTGGATCACTGCTCCACAGAGGAAAAATGAGTCTACTAAATTAAAACGACTTTTCTCCTAGCTCATGTGAATTACATAGCTCTTGTATATGGTAAAATCACATTAATGCCTGTAGCAAACTCATTTCCGAAACTTCCACCATTTTTCATTTATTCTAGAAAGTTGGGCATGGTCACAAATTGCCCATTGATGCTAAGGGTCAACTTGCTCAGCTCTAAATACACACCCTTCCACATCATGTGCTGCCAGCAGCTCCTCTTAAGGTGGCTTCATTTTATGACAAACCAGAAGGTTTCACCAAGGTCAAAAATTCCTTCTATTAGAAATTCTATTGCCAGATACAGATTGTCACTGTTCAGACATGTCACATGGATTAGCAATGACATTCTGGCAAGCAAAGCGCTCTATTACATCTTGTAAATACCCAGTGGGCACTGACCTCCAGCTGACTGAACACACATGACTGACCAGGCTATAATGCAATCTGTATGTGATGGCAAACCAGCCAACACTTGCAAAAATGGAACTTGCCTCAACAATAACAATGTGAAAGTTTGGATCAGGTTTGCGTTTTTCAGGTGTCACTTTTTGTTGGTTGTTCCTCGTGTTTTTTTTTTTCGGTTATACCACAGGAACCACTTAAGTAGGTATATAGCACAGCATGATGTCAAATCTTTGTTTATTATATGAATAGACATGGCAGATTTCTGGCAAAAATCTTAAATATAGAAGAAACAAAATTAATAAGAGACTAAAATGTAAAAGTGGTAATCTATTTCCATCCTACATCACTATAAAGACATACAGGATTGATTAACTCCACACTCTTGCGGATCTCCTGTGTGAGTGTGAGTGTGCACTTGGGCATAAGTGAGCTGAGCGATGGGCTGCCATCAAGTGTCCTATCCCCTAAACGTCCTTTACGTGGAAGTAGTATGGGCCATTTGAATAAGAATTAAGACCGTATGACACACAAAGTATATAAATTACTCTTATATTAAAAATCTACAGTATGAGTCACTCAATTCTTTAAACGTTATGCAATGCCTGCATTATTGTCAAAGTACTCCATCCTGTCTATTGACAAGTTTGAGTTTGTTTTTACGTTACATAAATGCCACCAAAGCCTGCTCAAAGTTTGCAGATACCTGAATTCAGGTAAAATATCATACCTTGTTGCTCTTAGTCAGACTTCCATTACGTCCCAACTCCTCCTCAGAAAGCTTGCCACTTCCGAAGCTTTCTACAGAATGCATAGAGATGGTTTGGCACAGGTCCTCAAAAGAGAATTCTTTATCCTTGCACATTTTTATTTCATTTAGAAGCTTTGATAATTCTCCTGTCACAGGTTCATCTGTCAAAACAAAACAAAAGTAAACATCAGGAGGGGTCATCCTGAATATGGCTAAAGAATATGGCTCAAAACAACCATGTAGTACAGGGCTGCATAAGTCAAAAAAACACTTTCTGTCAAAGGTTGTTTCCATTCTTCAGGTCTCACACAGCTTGTGGAAGGATTTGCACCAATACTCATGTGTCTTTCCAGTTCCTTCACAGCCTTACTGAGCTGTCCTACCGCTGCCCATATCTATACCTCTTAAGGTCATAAACAACTAGATTTCACCATTTTCATTGATACCCTGATCACTTCTTAGGCTGATGCAGAAGGCTGCCCCAGTGCCAGTCCTGATGCAATTTCTTTCCTTTTTATTTCTCTAAATTTTTTTCATAACTGCAATAAACAGGAATTTTCTTGGCACAGTAAGTGCTGCACAGTACAAAAGTAGACAAGCAGTGTCATCGGTCAAGGAGTTACAAAAAACCTTACTTGAAGCAAATTAAGTTTTAGAGGAAAGGTAACCTTTAGCTTGTGTAAATTCCACACTCCACTCCATTCCAGATATCCATCATCTAACCTTGCTGGATTATCTGCATCCCTTCTCTCACCCTCATTGCAGTGTACAGTAAATTCCATCTTCAACAGGGGAGCATTGGAGGTCACTGTTAGGTAGCTTATCTTTATTAGGAAGTCTGACCTCCACTAAAGTAGTACCTTGCAGTGCAAATCATTCAGCATCCATCCAGCACATTGGTTGAGACATCTTGGAATTATTGAAAGCGTGAAGTTACCTTCTAAACACAAAGAAAGTTTTATAATGAAAACTGACTAGCAAATACCTGGCTGTAGATATTCCCATTGTGATGAAGACTGTCACTTCTTTAAAGATGTTTCTGAGAAATATTACGGCTTACAGCTGGGTGCTTATCAGTACCTTCTCATAAGCTTATCCATGAATTTGAAAAGAAATTGTGGGATTAGGGATGGGTAGAGGCAAAGCCTTTTTCCAATACCAGCATTTTCATGGTTTCAGAATACATAAAGTTACAAAAAACCTGTAGTGTAATCAGGCTTGACAGAAAGTTCACAGCCCTTCAGGCATCAGATGAGAGCCATTTAATCAGCTGTCTGGTTCACTGCTGACCTATCTCAGCACATCAGCATTTTCAATTATTCCTCACTTTCACCAATCACTCAGGTTTATACCTTGATAAAAAAGATTACCCAGTTAAAAAATTGCTTTCAGAAAATACATTTAAATAGTTCAAGACCCCATCTTGTGACACAAAACCATTTGCCTTTTAATGCAACTTAATTCATAATAGCAGAAAAGCCACACATCACTGATCTGTAACAGACAATCGGTCATGGAGAGCTTCCTCCATATTTTTTTTTAACACATGCAGTAAAGCTCCCTTGAATACTGTCACTTTGATCATAAGTAAATTACACCCTAAAATAGATGGCATGATTCAGAAGAACCTGTTATTCTTATGGTGAGGGTCATCATCGAGACTCATGCTCAAATAGTGCACACTCTTCTTTACAAAATGTCACTTCAAGCAAAGCTGAGGGGTTAGTCAAAGCAGACAGTGAGGTACAAACACGGCAAACTTTAATGTACGAATCTCAGTCCCAGCTGTGGACTCCCTGTGTGACTTAACCTGCCTTGGTACTGATTGTAGAAATGCAGATACAAAAACACCTTTTTGACTAGCACGTCACTGCATAAACGAACTGACAAAGACATGCCATATACAACAACACAAATTGTAACTGTTTCTGAATATAATAACCCATTCCTGCATAAACTGCTCTGATAAATGTTATATTCTATGTGAAGTTGGGGGTGTTTGTATGCAAGTTCATCCTTTGTTTCTTTGTTTTTAGGTGTTGCTTTGTTTCTTTTGTTTCCTGGGATCAAAGATAGCAACTGCTTTGTGACATCATACTTCAGGTATGAAACATTATTACAGCCTGTTTGTAATATATAAAGCTGAAATGTGCATATGTTGTCTGTGTGTTTGACTGGTGTGAAAACCTACAGCACTGGACCCTAACCACCAGCAACATTAGAAAAGATAACACAACTGAAGCTAAGCAGGACTTGGATGGGAGACCATCATGGAAATGCTTGGGTTGTAGATGAAGGAGGTGTCGGTGAGGACAGCAGGGCGCGTTTACCCTGTAATCTGTATGTGGATCCCAAAGCTCCAGTGCAGTGATAGATACACTGTGCCATAAAAATTGGCAGCATCCATTGATTGACACATAAAACTAAAGTCCTGACTGTTGGTGGCATCTTTCAAAAAGAGTGGGGTGTACCCACATGTCCTAGCTAAATTGCCCACCACTGATTTGCCCATTCTAGCCCTATAATTTCCTCATTCTCTAATTCACTATCTCTCATCCCTTCACAACTTAATAGCTAATGTGTGGTGAGCATATTGGCATAATAATGGGTGCTGTTGCATTATCCAGGTAGATGCTACACATTGGTGGTTCCCCACGGTCTATGTAAAGCACTCTGAGTAGACAGAAAAGTGCCATCTAAATGTTTTTAATTATAACTCTGCCACATGTTGCAGAGATTGCATTTTTAAAGAGGAAGACTATAAGCTATGTTTCCCCCTTGAGGACCTTTATCTAGTGGATATACTTTTGGAGACTTTTTTGGGACTTGGCACAGGTACAGAAATTTTCTCTTCAAGGTGGGTTTAGTCAATGAAAGTTTGTTTGTTTGGCCAAAATTTATCCCTTTTGGGAATTTATTTAGTGACCGCACCTGCACTTTATTCCACCCCAGCCAGCGCCTGATACTTCTTCTGATATTTCGCTACAAAAAAGGTAAAAACAAAAAAAGGTAAGGTTGTCAGCTCTACTAATTCTTATGAGAAAGGAGACCTCACTCAGTTTAACATATTCATTTCTCAGTATTTATTAGCCATTTTTGACTGTACTTTTGGTATGTTGCACTCTAGCACTTTAAGTGATGTTTCTATTATACTGTTTTGACTACTCTGGTTTCTAGAACTGTGATGGCACTGGACTTACTAGGTGCTAGTTCAGGTAGGCACGGGTAGGTCCAGTTGTACTGAGTAAACCAGGAGATATGCATGAAAAGTAAACCCAACTGATCAGATTAGTGAAGCAACCTCATTCTCTTGTCCCATTTTTCAGACAGGATTTGAGCAGGTCAGATATTTTCAGCATAATTTGCTCTTTCCTTTTCGTGTTTTCCTATCACCAATTTCAGTCAACTCAGCAGAACATCTTGTACGTTCAAAAATGCATGTATGCATGTATGTATATAATATTTTTTTTATTTTTGAGCCAAGTGAGTTGTGACAGAACATATTCTTATAGCGGTTTATTTTTAAAACGGTCCTGCAGCTTCAGATATGAGAACAGAGGTACTTTAGGGTTTTTTTTCCCCAATGTCAGCAACTATAACTACAATATAAGCAGCTATGATGCACGAAACAAACAAAGGCTGCGACATCACCATTTTTATTCCCAAATCCATAGGTACACAGGTGAATCAGAGGGTCTGAATGTAAACTGTCCTGAAAAATTTGAATTTGAAAATGTTAAACTGCCAATCAGATATATTGTACATACTGTAAATGCTGAATTGAAAGCTATAACAGCATATCAAAAAATAACATGTCTGAGAATGACAATTACCGCTGAGTATTACTCTTATCTGGTTCCATTTTTAAATGCACTTTTCAATGGTATAATATCAAAGCTCTCCTTATGTACTGTTTTAAAGACTTTAAAATTATTTACGTGTATGTTACTGTCATATTATGAGTCAGTAGGTAGGATGCTGATAACCAATTAGCCTGAATATGAGTATGTTTCAAATTCAATCTGTCATTTTTCATTGAGCAGCATCAAGATGACACTTAATTGGCTGGGAAGTGCCCAAACAGATAATATATACTGGCTGACTGTTAATCTTGAAACTATAAAGATGGCAGGATTCATTGGCTGGCAGACAGCATTTGTATAGATATGCCCTCAATACAATAAGCACACAGACATATTTCATTTAAGTCACTTCTAAGCATTTTCATTAAAGATATTTTGCATTGTGCAGGCAGCCAGCTTGTTACTAACACATTTAGTAACAACAACACATTCACTATATAGCCTAAAGCAAGTTGTTTAGAGGGCCAGTTTTTGATATACAACCTCACTATAACAAAAGCCAGTAACTGTGTCAAACGACCAAATCATGTTTAGAACCATTAAATGCTACAGTAAACACCCCTCTCTCTCATATATATATATATATATATATATATATATATATATATATATAAATATATATATATAAATATATAGTGATGTATGGCCGGCTGTCCATCCCGGCCAATATCCCTATGCCGCCAGGTGGAGCCCTCCCTGCAGTATGGAGGTGCCCCGAAGACCAGCAGGGCATCATGGACATTGGAGTCTTTATGCACAGCCCTGCTGGATACCATGGGGGCCGCTAGGAGACGCTGCAGGGAGGAACAATGTTTATTTGCCTTACGCTCCGGAAGTACATCCAAGTCACATGGACAAGGGGAATGATGTGCTTCCGGGGTGAAGAAAAGGACTTTTGATCTGACCCAGAAGTGATAGGAGATCACATGGACTGGGGATTGGAACACTTCCGGGTCAGGGATTATAAAAGGATTATGGGAGCTCCCAGATGGCGAGCTGAGCTGGGTGGAAGGGTGGCAATGCGTCTGGGAGTGGTGGAGAGTTTATTGTTATTGTGATTGTATTGCTTAATGAGTATTGTGGAGGAGAGGGTGCTTTGTGCACTGTGCAGAATAAATATAGTCTACTTTTGGACTTTTATCTGGTGTCTGGCATATTGGACAAGGGTTCAAGGGAGCGATAGCGCCCTCTATCTGTCACCATATATATATATATATCTATACTAATAAAAGGCAAAGCCCGCCCTCACTCACTCACTCACTCACTCACTCACTCACTCACTCACTCACTCACTCATCACTAATTCTCCAACTTCCCGTGTAGGTGGAAGGCTGAAATTTGGCAGGTTCATTCCTTACAGCTTCCTTACAAAAGTTGGGCAGGTTTCATTTCGAAATTCTACGCGTAATGGTCATAACTGGAAGCTGTTTTTCTCCATTTACTGTAATGGAGATGAGCTTGAACGCTGTGGGGGCGGAGTTTCGTGTGACATCATCACGCCTCCCACGTAATCACGCAGTACATAGAAAACCAGGAAGACCTCCAAAAAGCGCTGAAGAAAACATGCATTATATAATTGAGAAGGCAGCGAAACAATAAGAAGCGAGCGAGTGACATATACAACCATATTCATGAGTTCTGCTACTTCGGAAACAAAGCACGATGTAAACCTACACTTTAAATTAAGTTCATAGACAGGCTGCCGCTGGCGTTTGTAATTTAGTGCCTGCCCATATAAGGCCGTCCGTCAGCGGCAATCCAATAGCAAACTCCCACTAAATATTCACGGGTGAAGGGCTGTGCTTATGCAGAGGAAGATGAGATGGTCAGGGTGGTGTTTGGCACAAACTCAGCGAAACTACAAGAGAAAGTTTTAAGTGCCAGGACTTAGGTAACATTAAATACAGCCATGGACATAGCACGAGATGGCACCAGCACAGCTAGGAACCTTCGATGCATGTACACCGAGCGGCTCACGTGAACTGACGCAGTGCACAGACAAAAAGCAACAGTTCCAAAGAGCGCTGAACAAAAACCGAATTACACAATTGAAAAGGCAGCAAAAAATATGAAGCGTCTGATACATACAAGCATATTATTCATAACTGCAGCTACTGCAGAAACAAAGCACACGGTGGAAAAAGTCAATGTCCCGCTAAAGGAAGACAGTGTAAAAAAAAAAACCCGTGCATTGCAGTGTGTCAGGTCTCAGATAAAGAAGAAGACGAGCTGTTTATTGATGCAGTAAGAAACCAATCGATGAATGAAACCTGTCATCTTTACAACGATTGACAAACACGGAATGTAACTTGAACACATCCTACAAATACGAACCTGATTGAAAGAAATAATGATAATCAAATCCTTGATGACAGCAACACTCAGTAACACTCACAAAACAAATACTGTATATTGACAGTCATGTTACGTTATTTTTAAAATGTTCCCTTTTCTTTTTCATAGCTTTTTTAACACACTACTTCTCCGCTGCGATACGCGGGTATATATATATGTATATATATACCCCGATCTACATACTCGAATAATGGATACTTTATTCGCCATCAATGATTGTTTTGGTAAAGCCATACTCAGTGTATTCATTAGATGAACGGTAAAAAAGTAAGAGCGAGGGGAGGATGACTTATTGAGGCATGCAGGCTGTAGTGCGCGTCAACTCTATCTGAATTGCGCGATCACATTTGAAAAAATATATCTTTTCAAGTTCTATTTAGTCCATATGTGTCAAACTCAAGGGCCGCGGGCCACATCCGGCCCGGCGTGTAATTATATCCGGCCCGCGAGATCATTTTATATACTGTATTATTGTTATTAATGGCCGGGTATATGAAGCGCTGGTAACACAATAAACTACAGATCCCATATTGCAGCGCTTCAGCTGCCTTGCCGAACACTTACCGCGTTAATCAAGTCTAGCTTGCAAGTTATTGCGAAGCTAGCCCACACGATGCTTAAGAGAAAAGTTGATTCTGAAAATAGAGCCTTTAAAAACCGATGGGAGGCTGAGTATATGTTTACTGACATTGCCGTTAAACCCGTGTGTCTCATTTGTGGAGCTAATGTGGCTGTAATTACAGAATTTAATCTAAGACGGCACTATGAGACAAAACATCAGGGTAACCTGAAAGACCTGAATGCAATGCAGAAGATACAGAAAGCAGAAGAATTAAATAAGAATCTGACACTTCAGCGGACGTTTTTACCCGTGCACAATCACAAAGTGATTTCAAGTGAAGCTGCTTTTATGGGAGACACAAATGCACCAGTGCAACTTGCCCCACTTTCCCTGTTGCCAAGTAATGTTGAACCAAGTCGTCACTACGGTGTTCCCAAATACGCACTTTGCTGATAAACTGAGCGCACGGCGCTTTAGTGACTTTGAAGAACAAAAAAAGTCCGTCTACATGCGGCTCGAACCTTGTGTATGTTTGGTAGCACATATCTGTGTGAGAAGCTCTTCTCAGTGATGAAGACTAACAAAACAGCACACAGGAGTCGCCTCACTCATGAGCACCTGCAGTCCATCCTGAGAATCTCCACAACACAGAACCTCACACCAAACATAAACGAACTTGTTGCCAAAAAAAGATACTAGGCGTCCAGCTCTAAAATGACATATGAGCAAAGACAACTGAATGATTTGATTTGTTATTGCTGAAAGGAACACATTTTATTTATATTTCCAGGTTTTGTTATGCAGCATGTTCATATTTGAATTTGTATAATTTTGACAGGATATATTTTTATGGAGAGCAAAATCTTTTGGGATATTTAAAATCTAAGTTTATTTTTTATATAAAATTACATAAGAGTAAAGAAATTTGAATGTTTGTTCTTTTAACGTTTACTTTATTTCTAACTTGTATAATTTAGACAGGATATATTTTTATGGAGAGCAAAATATTATAAGTTGTTTAAGGTTTGAGTTGATTTATTCAGGAATAATATTCCTGTCTGTTTTTACCATTCCTACCAAAGATATTTCTGTCGACTAAATAAAAATTCCTTCTATTTAAAATTTAAATAGAACTTGAACAAATACGATAGTTCATAATATCCACGCAGACTTGCACGTAAGAGCGGGAGTTATCCGTTTTAACAAGCAGCGTATTGCACTGATACGAAATAGCTGTGTGTGTATATATGTAGATATGTATATATATGTTTATATATTTGTTTGTGTATGTATATATATATATATATATATATATGTATTTGTGTGTATATATGTGTGTGTGTATGTTATGTATGTGTGTATGTATATATACAACCCCCCTGGCCTGCACTACACCCCAGACGCTTTGCGTCTCTGACACTCTCGTTGTGAAGGCGGGGGCTGAACGCACCCCAAGGAGACCAGGTTGCTCCTCCCAAACCCCCTCTTAAAAGGTGATACAATGGGAAACAAATACAAGTTTTTTATCTCCTCTTTGCTCGATGAGCTGCTGGCTTGCTGCTGTTGCCGTGCAGTGTGATCTGCATGTCGCACGGCGCTTTGAGCATTTAAGAGCCTGTACAGCAGCTGTCCTACTCTTTGTGTTTTATTTATGGCCCCGAGTGTGGTTAAATCTCTCGGCACAAAGTCTTGTCTTGCGGGACAGGAGTTCTTGATATTTTTGTCTATAATTTAAAAATGAAATAAGAATCTGAAAATCTAACAACATCACATTAAAGTTTGCTAAATTCTGAAAAGAATGACACCAAACATATATACAGTGCATCCGGAAAGTATTCACAGCGCATCACTTTTTCCACATTTTGTTATGTTAGAGCCTTACTCCAAAATGGATTAAATTCATTTTTTTCCTCAGAATTCTACACACAACACCCCATAATGACAACATGAAAACAGTTTACATGGGATTTTTGCAGATTTATTTCACAGCCTTTGCTATGAAGCTCAGAATTGAGCACAGGTATATCCTGTTTCCCCTGATCATCCTTGAGATATTTCTGCAGCTTAATTGGAGTCCACCTGTGGTAAATTCAGTTGATTGGACATGATTTGGAAAGGCACACACCTGTCTATATAAGGTCCCACAGTTGACAGTTCATGTCAGAGCACAAACCAAGCATGAAGTCAAAGGAATTGTCTGTAGACCTCCGAGACAGGATTGTCTCGAGGTACAAATCTGGGGAAGGTTACAGAAAAATTTCTGCTGCTTTGAAGGTCCCAATGAGCACAGTGGCCTCCATCATCCATAAGTGGAAGAAGTTCGAAACCACCAGGACTCTTCCTAGAGCTGGCCGGCCATCTAAACTGAGCGATCAGGGGAAAAGGGCCTTAGTCAGGGAGGTGACCAAGAACCCGATGGTCACTCTGTCAGAGCTCCAGAGGTCCTCTGTGAAGAGAGGAGAACCTTCCAGAGGGACAACCATCTCTGTAGCAATCCACCAATCAGGCCTGTATGGTAGAGTGGCCAGACGGAAGCCACTCCTTAGTAAAAGGCGCATGGCAGCCCACCTGGAGTTTGCCAAAAGGCACCTGAAGGACTCTCAGACCATGAGAAACAAAATTCTCTGGTCTGATGAGACAAAGATTTAACTCTTTGGTGTGAATGCCAGGCGTCACGTTTGGAAGAAACTATGCACCGCTCATCACCAGGCCAGTACCATCCCTACAGTGAAGCATGGTGGTGGCAGCATCATGCTGTGGGGATGTTTTTCAGTGGCATGAACTGGGAGAATAGTCAGGATAAAGGGAAAGATGACTGCAGCAATGTACAGAAACACCCTGGATGAAAACCTGCTCCAGAGCGCTCTTGACCTCAGACTGGGGCGAGGGTTTATCCTTCAGCAGGACAACGACCCTAAGCACACAGCCAAGATATCAAAGGAGTGGCTTCAGGACAACTCTGCAAATGTCCTTGAGAGGCCCAGCCAGAGCCCAGACTTGAATCCGATTGAACATCTCTGGAGAGATCTTAAAATGGCTGTGCACCGACGCTTCCCATCCAACCTGATGGAGCTTGAGAGGTGCTGCAAAGAGGAATGGGCGAAACCGGCCAAGGATAGGTGTGCCAAGCTTGTGGCATCACATTCAAAAAGACTTGAGGCTGTAATTGCTGCCAAAGGTGCATCAACAAAGTATTGAGCAAAGGCTATGAATACTTATGTACATGTGATTTCTCAGTTTTTTTTACTTTTAATAAATTTTCAAAAACCTCAAGTAAACTTTTTTCACGTTGTCATTATGAGGTGTTGTGTGTAGAATTCTGAGGAAAAAAATGAATTTAACCCATTTTGGAATAAGGTTGTAACATAACAAAATGTGGAAAAAGTGATGCGCTGTGAATACTTTCTAGATGCACTGTATGTAGGTTTTGAAAAAAGCCCAATTAAAAGCATGACAAAAAATGCCAGTTTTCTTCAAATTTAATCAACTGAAACACAATGAATGACCTAAAATGGTGAAAAGGCAAGTAGAACAACTGCCAAACGTTTAAATTTAAACTTTAGGCTAGCAAAAACTGAAAAAAAGGAAATTTCACAGTATTATAAATGGACCTTCTTCGGGGAACAACTAATAGGTTTATACCTTGCCATTTGAAGCAAACAATTTGCACAGCAGTTCCAACTTCTGTTAATTACTTAAAAACCTTAAGCTTAGGCTTAATAAATCCATATAACATCAAACCTATCTTAAAGGCTCCATAAATATACTTCACTCCATCCATAACCTACACTAGTCTTAGTAAGTTGAGTGCAGTCACAGAAGTTTCCATAAATTTTAAAAGGTATTTCAAAATATAATGAAAATGTTGAAAGTGTGGGTGTCCTGGAGCACACCCCAGAAAGACATCAGTACAGACCAATGAAGGGTGAGAAAGTCAATTGACTAAACAAAAGACAAATATATAAGAGGGGTAAAAATGATACAAAGTACACAAAATTGGGAAATAAAACAACAATAGGCTATGTTCCTTTTTGATGGTCTTTGTCACAATGCTGAGTATAACAATCTTTCCTACATCCCACCCTTTCACAATATACTGGCCTCCTCTCCCTCCTTGTCTCTGCTCCTCTCTTAATTCCAAGATAGAATATAAGACTTTTTCTTTGAGTACTTTTGTGACCATTGCTGCTTCTTGGGAAAAACTTCTAGGTGATCCTTGTTCCTAAAAAGACTTGTGCAAATACTCAGTTTCCCATAAGCCTCTGAGAGAACCTTAACCATTAAACAGTGAAATGCTGCTGCCCACTAGTGGCCTGCCTATGGAAGCACAGCTCTTTAACAGTGCATCCTTAGCTGAGAAGCGTACTACCCAGCTGGGAAAGGTCCTATTTGGTAACTTAATAATAACATCTTGTTTTTGCCACATATTCTATGGCCAATACACTATTCAAAACAAAGTAAATCAACAAAATTTTTAGTAAATTGTTATCATTTCAAATTGTTAAAAAAAAGACACAGACCCAGGCGAGGGGTATAAGAAGAGCATACTTTAAAAATGATGAAATTCCATCTTAGACTGTGTAAACTCAAATGCAGAAAGAAATAATTAAATATAATACCTGTTAAGCGCTTTGGAATGAGGTTCAATAAGAAAATGTGGTACTTAAAATGAAGTCTGTTATCACAGTGTGACATTAGACACATAACATCCTATGAAGCTTCTTCATGCAGACCCTCTAGAGTGAAAGTCCCACCTGGGACGCTGTCTATACTGTATAAGGTCCTTTTTCATTCCCAACAGCACAATAAACAAATTTCCTCTGTCTGTTATGTTTGATTCCTCTCAGCTTTGAATTCATTATTTTATTTTTGCCCAGGTAACTTATTCCCTGGATGTTCTTGGTGTGCAATAATGTCAAATGCCTTGTAACACATGTTGAATATGTGCACGGCGACAGGCACTATATAAAACAGATTCAATATAATCTGTTCCAGATTATACTATACTATACTTATTAGTTCAGCCCTATTTATTATTAATTATTAAAAACACACTTAGATAGAACTTTATTTGCCCCAAGAGGGAAATTTGGCAATAAATAGAAATATAAAACAATATTACACGTAATCAAAATGCAAAACGAACACAGAAGATGCTGTTTTAATATTAACTGCATATAGAAATTACAAATATAGAAAATATTTACAGTTGTATTTCATTTATACTTGTTAGGTCCTTAAAACATCTCAATTAATAAAAATAAAAATGTAGCTCCAGTTTCGTTTCCCATTGGACTAGCTCAGCCGGCCACCCAGTTCTACTACAGGAACACATAATAAAGATTAACAGATCAGATTACTGATGTTACGAGTCTAGTCGTCTGACCTCTACAAAGGAGAGCAGGAATTAAATCTGTAGGATTTGAAGAATTTCACTGTAAAATGTTGCATATCCATTTTAGCCAATTTAAGAAAAATTACCTTTTTTGAAATGAGCATGTGTAATGGAGATTACTGACAATATTATGTTATGAAGTTATTAGATCTATGTTGAGATGATCCATATTTTAAAATAAATCTCAAAATTATCACTTTCAGGAAATATGTTCTGTTTTTTTTAGTTCTTTGGTACAGCATAATAAATCAATTCATTTTTGCACAACTGGTTAAAAATCCACAAAGCACTGAACACAGGCAATGCATTTAAAAATAAAATAAAATAAAATGAAGTATAACAATCTCAGACCCACTTCATCTACAATAAGGGATAGTTGAGGATACTGTGTGTAGATGGATGAAACTTTTACTGAAATAATTCTGCAAAAATAGGTGATTAAGTGACGTTGCTTTGAGATCTGTGCTGGGAACACTGCTCTTTGACGTTCTAGCAAAGGCTAACTTGGAGTACCGTATTCAGTTTTGGACTCCATGTTACAAAAAAAGACATAGCAGCAGTTGAGAAAATGCAGAGAAGAGTGACCAGACTGATTCCAGGACTAAGAGGTATGAGCTATGAGGAGAGACTGAAGGAGCCGAACCACTGACGTTTAAGAGAAGGATAAAATTAGGAGGTGGCATGATAAGTATGTTTAAAATTATAAAGAGAATTGTTACAGTGGATCCCAGTTGTTTCTGTAAAAATGAGTTCTTCAACAAGAACATTAGGACACATATAGAAACTCATTAAATGAAGGGTAGGCTTTTGTACAAACATTAGAAACTTTTTCTTTACACAGAGAGTTCTAAACCCATGGAATAAGTTACCAAGCACTGTAGTGTAATAGACAGTAGGACTTTAAGCAACTTCAGACTTTGACTTGATATTATTTTGATGAATTAGGTGAATGTATGTAGGATTGATTTATTTTGTTTGGCTGAATGGTCTGTTCTAATCTTAATTGTTTTAACTCTATTCAGGGTGCCAGTGCACCAGTCCATTTTGGGGCCCAGTCATGCACATGCAGAATTTCACAGAGGGCTAATTTTTAGATTCACCCATTAACCAAACCTGATGGGGTGCAGGAGGAAACCCCACCAACACACACGCCTTTAGTACATGTAAATTTCATTTAGAGTGTAGACTAAGTGAGGGATTTAAAGCATGGACAATGGAATTGTGAAGCAGCGTTGCTACTCACTAGTGATGAGAAAACTACACAATGTTTGTTTCACCTCGTGTTCAAAGAAATCACAGAACTGTTTGCGTAAATATCTCCGAATTCAGTGAAATGCATTGAAGTCAATGGAGAAGGACTAACTGAACTAGATTTGACAGGATTATAATGGTGCAATTATCTTTAAAGGGTCCCCGAGGGCTACGGAAAGGTCTGCCAATTATACTGGACTGGTTATTGTGAAAATTAAAATGCTGACCTGAGCTATGTTGCAGCAGTGCCAGCCACTGCACCGCCTGTGTGAGACCAAAAAAGAAAGAAAGCAGTCAGAGATGCACAATCATACAAAGTAGAAATGCAGAAATTGTAGTCAAAAGTCAGAAAAAATATGTAGATTTTTTAAAGGCAGAAAATTCAGAGTGGCCTGTCATGATTGAAGCTGCTAGCTCATTCAGTTTTTTTGAAGTCACGGTGAAGGCTCTCCAAACTGTCTGTGCTGATGCTTTGCACTTTATCTTCTATCAAAAAGATAGAAGCACTACATAAATAGTAATAAATATTTTGTTATTATTAAATATCATTTTATTATTTCAGTCTCCTGTGTTTGGGGTGTCTAGTTCCTTCAAGGTTTGTTATCACTCATTATCATGCATGCATAGGGCTTGCACCTCCTTCTCTTATACTGACGTGCACATTAGCCTACAAGCACAGATAACGTGTCCCACAGTCTATAATGCAAATTATCAGCATTATATACCTGGGGGGGTGGTCCCATCAATGTTGGCTATTACAGATATACGGGCGTTGGTAAAATATATATACTCAGCAAAAAAAGAAACGTCCCTTTTTCAGGACTGTGTATTTCAACAATAATGTTTTAAAAATCCAAATAACTTTACAGATCTTCATTGTAAATTGTTTAAACAATGTTTTCCATGCATGTTCAATTAACCATAATCAATTAATTAACATGCACCTGTGGAATGGTCGTTAAGACCTTAACAGCTTACAGAAAGTAGGCATTTAAGGTCACAGTTCTGAAAACGCAGGACACTAAAGAGACTTGTCTACCGACTGTGAAAAACACCCAAAGAAAGATGCCCAGGGTCCCAGCTCATCTGCGTGAACGTGCATTAGGCATGCTGCAGGGAGGCAAGAGGACTGCTGATGTGGCTAGGGCAATAAATTGCCATGTCCACACTGTGAGACGCCTAAGACAGCGCTACAGGGAGACAGGAAGGACAGCTGATCATCCTCGCAGTGGAAGACCACGTGTAACAACACCTGCACAGGATCGGTACATCCGAATATCACACCTGCGTGACAGGTACAGGATGGCCACAACAACTGCCCGAGTCACACCAGGAGTGCTCAGACTGTCCGCAATAGGCTGAGAGAGGCTGGACTGAGGGCTTGCAGGCCTGTTGTAAGGCAGGTCCTTACCAGACATCACCAGCAACAACGCCGCCTATGGGCACAAACCCACCTTCGCTGGACCAGACAGGAATGGCAAAATGTGCGTGAGTTTCTGCATGACAGCAATGTCAGTGTTCTGCCATGGCCAGCGAAGAGCCCAGATCTCAATCCCATTGAGCACGTCTGGGACCTGTTGGATCGCAGGGTGAGGGCTAGGGCCATTCCCCCCAGAAATGTCCAGGAACTTGCAGGTGCCTTGGTGGAAGAGTGGGGTAACATCTCACAGCAAGAACTGACAAATCTGGTCCAGTCCATGAGGAGGAGATGCACTGCAGTACTTCAAGCAGCTGGTGGCCACACCAGATACTGACTGGTACTTTTGATTTTGAGCCTCCCTTCATTCAGGGACACATTGTGAAACATTTTTAGTTTATGTCTTATGGTGTTGACTCTTTTAGTGTTCATACAAATATTTACACATTAAGTCTACTGAAAGTAAAAACAGTTGAAAGTCAGGGGACGTTTCTTTTTTTGCTGAGTATATATATTTTTTTCCCTAAAATAGCTGAATTATCAGTAAATAATTCAACGCACAAGGGGCGAACGCAAAGGCAGGAAATTTGCCGGTGAAAAACACCTTGGCAAAATCCGCTGATCAACACTGCTACTCACTATGCCACCTAAAATAAACATTCTAAATTAACCTGAATTTAAAATACATTCAGAAATAAGATGACTAAAAAGGGAATACTTAAAATAAAAGCAAAAAACAACAAAAGCAAAAGACAAGCAAGAACTAAAATGCAGCAAAAAGCAATAGGTAAACAGCATAGAGATGTTCAATAGAAAGATCAGGAAAAGGCTGCCTGCAACCTGCCTCTCTTCAACCTCAACAACTGCTTTGTTTTGTTGACTGCATTAATAGCTCATTAAAGCTGATGGAGCATACTCACAATCCTTGCAGCAGGTGTACTCCCAAATCATCAGAGTGACACATACAAATACGGGAAAAACAGTGGGAGAGTGCCATCAGTGGATAAAGATTAGCAGTAAATGAAGAATTAACTTAGCACCAATAAATAAAATACTCAGCTTACTCCACTGACAGTGAAACCTCACACCACAGCATTGGATGTTTGGAAGGCAACAAGTGGCTCAAAGTTTTCATCGCAGTTCATATTTTAAGAGAAGTGTTATGTATTACATCCTAAAATAATAATAATAATTGTTTGCATTTATATAGCGCTTTTCTCACTACTCAAAGCGCTCAGCAATTGCAGGTTAAGGGCATTGCTCAGAGCAGAGTCCCTTTTGGCATTTACGGGATTCAAACCGGCAACCTTCCGTTTGCCAGTGCAGATGCCTAGCCTCAGAACCACCACTCCGCCTGAAATGAAGCCATGAACCTTAACATGCTAGAGCACAGCTTTCCAATCTGTGTCTTGAGACAGCTAGAGGTGTCATGCTGAAGTGAGAAGGGTATTATGAAGTTAATTTTTCCGTTCTGTTAAAAAAATTATTTGTTTTAAAATTTTCAATTTCAATTTTCAATATAGAGTAACAAATTTCCAGTAGGGCATTTAAATTAAGAAAAAAACAAGATTTGAATACTCACATTAAAAACAAGTGTATATATTCAAATCATTCAAACTTAGCTTAATATGTTTTCATGTTTTCTCTTATTATTATTTATATAATTAATCTTTAAATTGCTGTGTATCTGCCATGGATGAAATGATTATGATTCAATTGAGTGTGTTAGGAAAATCAGACTGTCTATGCCTTAGGCATGGAGAAAAACTCAATGTATTAAATTTTTGATACAAAATTTAAATTCTGCCAATACGAACTGTGGCCGTGTATCATATACCATATAACATTACAACACGATGGAAATGAAACACAAAAGTAGATGTCTTCTGTCAAAAGCAAAGGTTTTCAAAATCTGATTGAAAACCAGGAGCTAAGGTATACCAAATGACAGACTGACTGCACTTTGACAGAACCATTACTCACTGTCAGTTTAATGATGCAAAGTGTGGACCACCAGGGGGCGCACTGCCCCCCCAAACCTGACACAGACAAACGTGAGACACAAGTTCATGGTACATGCTTTTATTTTTTTTCTTTTCCCCATGAGAAACACCTTCCCCTGCTTCCCATGTGTACAGCACAGTCACAAGCACACTTCCCTTCTTTCTTTTTCCTTCTTTTCTTTCTCTTTCTTCCCACCTGACTCTGGCTCCCAGAGTAGTGGCTGCTGGCTCCTTTTAAAAGACCTTCGGAAGTGCTCCAGGTGCTTGTTGAATTAGTTTTGGCAGCACTCTCACCTCATTTAAGGGCTCAGCAGCAGCTGCAACACCCCCTGGCAGTACCCACGAAACCCACCAGGGTTACACTAAACTCCAGCTCCCATGGAGCCCTGCGGAAGTCTGAGGCACTTCTGCAACCCATGGGGCTGCCACCTAGTGCTCCATGGAAGGTAATGTTCTGGATGTTCTTCCTCCCCCAGTCCTACCAGCATAAGAGGTGTGCCAGCCATACACCACTAAAGAAAAGATGCAACTTGGGCATCACTGTTTGTGAAAGTGGGCTGAGATTGCAGGTTAAGTGTTTTGTACACACACACACACTTCATCTTGGATGAGTATGGCAAATCTCAGCTTTGTTTCATAAATGTAACCACTGCATCCACAGGCTTGTTTTCACATTAAACTTTTTTGGGACCAGCAAAGCACAAACTCAACATTGCATTGCAGTTGTTCTCATGATACACATGAACGCTACTGGGAGCCGTGGATGTGAGAACAAGAGCTTGAGGCATCGATAAATGTTTCATTGATACTAACTAAAAATTGAAGGTAGAGTGAATCAAGGAGGAATTATAAAATTAGTAGCTCTTCTATTGATCTCAACAGCAATCCTCCAGCATAGCGGAGAGGGAAAGCGGCCAAATACCCAATGCTTGCTATTCTGGTCAAATGATATGTCTGTCCCTTCTACATCTACAGCATACCCACTGAAAATGAAAAGTCTCAGCTTCAAGAAGAGTGTTGACATTCTCATTCTCCGTAAAAGGAAATATAACAGTATAAGTTCTTCATAGCTGAAGTCAGCACCCACAGCTAAAGGGTGAGTAAGACATTTGTTGGAACATTTTTTGTTGTCAAGTTAAAAAATAGCAGAATAATTTTAAATATGGATGGTTTAGCACTGCAAAAACTTTATATTTTAAGCTTATACGGTCAGTACTGTCATGTGTACAGGGTACAGTGAAATTATTTATTGCATGTGTTAACATACAATATATCTAATGTTACAGTAGTGCCAATATTTTATGTTAATATTTAAGGTTATTTAATTGTCATAGAAAATGAAAATGCTGACATACACAAATTAAAACTTGTGCATTTCCACAATGATTTCAATTTCTTTTTCAGTGTTTCGATTTATAAATATATAATAACAAGGAACAATAAAAATCTTCTCTGAATTTCATATTATGGGAATATTGTACAGTCAAGTCTTAGTTCAGTATGAATTGCATCATGGGATAAGTCTTAGATAGATAGATAGATAGATAGATAGATAGATAGATAGATAGATAGATAGATAGATAGATCAAGGGGAAATTCACATACTCCAGCAGCAGCATACTGATACAAGAACAATATTAAATTAAAGAATAATAAAAATGCAGGTAAAAACTAACAATAACATTGTATAATGTTAACTCCCCCTCCGGGTGGAATTGAAGAGTCGCATAGTGTGGGGGAGGAACGATCTCCTCAGTCTGTCAGTGGAGCAGGACAGTGACAGCAGTCTGTCGCTGAAGCTGCTCCTCTGTCTGGAGATGATACTGTTCAGTGGATGCAGTGAATTCTCAGTGATTGACAGGAGCCTGCTCAGCGCCCGTTGCTCTGCCACAGATGTCAAACTGTCCAGCTCCATGCCTACAATAGAGCCTGCCTTCCTCACCAGTTTGTCCAGGCGTGAGGCATCCCTCTTCTTTATGCTGCCTCCCCAGCACACTACCGTGTAGAAGAGGGTGCTCGCCACAACTTTCTGATAGAACACCTGCAGCCTACTGTATAAACAAAGAGATCAAAGAGAAAGTAGATTGGGGCACAGCTCGGACTGCTTCAACCTGTAGTAATTTTAAGAAATCTCTCCCGATTGTCCAAACCTATTAAACTCAGCCATTACTCAAAAATGTAGCTGATGGAATGTAGACAGGATGTTCAAGACTTGACCTGACACTTTTGGCATTTGATGCCATTTGAGTATTGTGGGCAGGGGTATGTGCCCAGGGTGGATCGGCTATGAAACTAATGAAGCTTAAAGTTTCAGGGCCTCCTAATTCCAGAGTGGCCCCAGAAGTGACTTTAGTCCACGTTGCTTAAACATTTTGGGCGTCTACTGTACGAGAAGGGGTTTTTAAAAAATAATAAAAATGATATAACATAACTAAATGCAAAATAATAGTGAAAAAAATAAATAGGGTATTAAAGTAATCTGTTGGCTAGCCTTAAATGAAGTTCAAATTAAAGATGTTTCATTTTAAATATATTAAATATAAAAAATATATAACTAATTTAAAAAACTATTAACATTTATGACAGAAATAACATTTTTTGTCAAAATTATTTATCTTAGACTAGCTGTAATCAAAAAAAATGAAAGCATACTTAGTTGTTTGTGGTCATCGTAAAGTGCTGTAATTTTCATTCCCCCATAACTTGAAAACTATAAAGCACAGAAAATTTTTATTCACACTAGTGACTTTGACATGTGAAATAACCCAGTACAGCAATTGTAATCAAAATCTGAGATGTAGTGGTTAAGTTTTTAAAATATTTGTGGTGATCAGTTGTGGAACAACTCCATTAAAGAAGATAACAGTGGTTACACAGACCTCATTGCTGGTTTGTGAAGGGACCCACATAACAGTTCAAGCTTCAGGGCTCCAAAAATGTAAGTCCGCCACTAGTATGTGCTTAAGGAATAACATTAGGGACTAAAATAAGCTCACTTTCACACTTTCTAAGCTTACTTTCTCTTTTTGCCTTTAAACTAACAGCAAACACGGGTGAACTTAGTTTTCATTTTTCAGCCACCAAAGAAGCAGAGTGTGTGTGAAACGGTATATTGGCTCAGGCAGCTAAAATCAGCATTGCTGATATTGAATTCTGATTTTTAAAGCTGTTTAAATAACAAAAGGAAAATATGAAATATGGCAGGTATTCTCTATTGTCATTAGTGAGATATGAATGAAGTACACAGATGGCTGTTTAGGTGTTATGCGAGATGTTGAAAGTCATTTGGGTGCAACCAAGGAAAAAGTTGGACCACACTTATCTAGACAGTAGAATAAAGACTACAATACACTCTTTTTATTCTCAACAGACAATTATTTTACTTGAGAAGTTTTAAATTTTCAAGTACAGCAATTATCGTTTTATGAAATGAAATTCTTCAATGCTGGAACCTTATTTGTTAAAAGTTTTGAAATAATTAACCAATAATTACTGCTGCCACTGTCTGTTTTATATTACACCGTAAAGTTGTATCCGTTCATCGAAGCTACTAGTTGTCATCATTGCAAACAGCCAGAGTTCATCCTAGCACTTACAAGCGTAAGACAGGAGTGAACCCTGGTTGGTTTATCTCCATGAGCCAATTTAAAGATGTCCACATCTCCATCCATCTATTCCCTCACCTGCTTATTCAGTTCAGAGTCCTGGAGTCCCAGTGCCTCAGCTGAAAGTAATGGGCGCAGTAGGAAACAACTCTGGATGAAGCACCAGTCCACTGCAGCACACATTGGCACATTCACCCGATTTACAATGTCAATTACCTAACACTCACGTCATTTTTATAAGTGTGGAAAACCAGAAAGCACAAAGAAAAACCCATGCAGACTCACAGAAAATGTGCATATGCCACACAAAAAGGGCTCAGGCCAAGATTCAAGCCAAGGACTCTGGAGCTTTGAGCTCCCAGTGCCAACCTCTGCACCAGCAGGATACCTGATTTATGGACTAATTCACTATACAAAGAAATTGGAGAGCCAGAGAAAAACCAAAACACTGATAGATAGTACAAATTCCACAAATTTCCATAAAATCTGAATTGCTTTTAATGTAATGTGTGATAATGCTCAACATGAAAGACACACTATTCATTAATTACTAACAAAGACAAGGAGCGGACTTTTGAGTATAATAATGCAAACTAATTTAGACTAACTACACAACTATTCATTTCGTGAACCTGCTTTTCCCAGAACGTAGTAGTGGGGAGCTGGGGAGAGATTGAACAAGAGGAAGATTAAATGAGAGCCCATTCCATGTCAGGTTACACTCAATATCTTTGCTATTATAATTATTATATAATTGTATTTTACATTCGGCCGACACATATATCCAATTACAACAGCGCACTAGTTTATCTGATTGTATTTCTCTGATTTGTTCAAAATTAAACAGCATAATGTTTTGTCTAAATAACTACTGAGATAAGAATCAAGTGGAAGTTACTGTATAATGGAATATATAATTATAGTGTGGTATACACTGAACCACAAGGGGCAGCAAAGTCCCACAAATGACTCCATCACAACATGCAAAGCTGCAGGAAATGCCCTGTTAAACAAAGCAAGGGATAGGATAAATCTTAGCTTGTAGTCACTTCATCAGTATAAATACTTGCTGTGGGATCTGCCAGAGTATATTAATAACAGATTAAAAGAAAAGTAAAACAAGAAATTTAGTAAAAACCATTTCACCTAAACTATATAGTGACAGATGCATAGTACTGCATAAAAATACTGCATCAAAAGGAAATTTCCACAGAATCCTTAACATTAAAAAAGGTTCAAGACATCTGCAGATGTTATGTACCTATGGCATAGCCATCTCCATACACAAGTAAGTGCATTTTATATTCAATGTATAGTGGATATCCTCTCTATAGAGGAGTAAAACTGCATGGGGTGCACAGCAGTGTGTAAAGGATTAATCAGAATTGTACAGTTTTGCTTTGGCTTACAGTATATCACAGGTGTAAAGAAAAGCTCATCCTTTTATTAAATTAAAAAATGAGTAACATAGGAGATAAAAAGAGGATGTCCAGCTATGCAAAATGGAGCTTCCCAAACCCAAAATATACAGTCACACTAAAGCCAGTCTGTAGGCATAAAGAATTGAAGCAGCGTGACACAGACACATGGCTTCTGTATCAGGATTTGTTACTGATGACATACTGTATGGAGTACTAATAATAAATAACACTAATCGTGGTGGAAAGACAAACATATATATACATTTTTTACATGGTAGTCCAGGTAAGCTTTCTGATAGCCCATCTTTACATATGGGGGGGGGGGGGGGGGGGGGTTGTGTGTGAGCAACTTTCAACAGCAACATTGATTTGTAAAATTTTGTTACACATGAGTGGAAAACACTCTTCTACCACAATACAAACACAATCAGCATCTTGGAAAAAAATATTTTAGTAAATAGGCTATTTTTTAAAGGATTACATTATATTAATTAGTGGTCTTCTTCCAAAATACACAAAAATATTTGATCAAAAGTGAACTGAAATATTGCATTAATATTGTATTCTCAAACTTTGTTTCCAGACCTAATTTAGACTACCAATTCTGTGAAAAACATCACCAGTTTGACCTTCTGGGGCATTAAGATGTGTAGTATGTTATTTATAATGTCATACACTTTTAGTGGACCACAGCCAGTGATCTGTGTATACAGCTGCATTAAAATGTGTCATGCTTCAATCATTATGTGGATCCTCATGTTATTAACGAAGAGTTTCAGCCCTGCAAAAAGCATGTTCACACTCTGCAGTGTACATCTTTTAAAAGCCTAATGTACATATTGGTTAAAGATGAGCAGCTTATGTTTTTTTATTTAAATAAAACTCCTCCTGTGGCCTGTGACTGCATGCTTTCATCCTCTTAGATCTGAGTGCCGCATTTGATACCATCGATCACAATATTCTTTGAAATCCCCTTAGTCAGTAGGTGAGCCTCTCTGGCAGTGTCTTAATTTGTTTTGTAAGTTGTGGTAATTTAACTTCAAAGACACATGATATTCTATATGGTGTTCCACAAGGATCTATCCTGGGTTCGCTGGTCTTTTCGATCTACATGCTTCCATTAGGTCAGATTATCTCAGGGCATAACATGAGCTACCATAGCTATGTTGACAAGACACACAACTGTATTTATCAATAGCACCTGATGACCCTGACTCTCTTGGTTCACATTGTCTTACTTGTGTTTCTGAATGGATGAGTAGTAATTTTCTCAAACTAAATAAGGAGAAAACAGAAATTTTAGTGATTGGTAAAAACTGATATAGTGAGGGTATTAGAAATAAACTTGATCCATTAGGCTTAAAAGTCAACACAAAGGTAAAGAATTTAGGGGTAATTATTATCTCGGACCTAAATTTTAAAATCACATATTAATCAGATCACTAGGACAGCTTTTTTCACTTAAGAAATATAGCAAAAGTTAGACCTCTTATAACTTTGCAAGATGTTGAGAAATTAGGCTAGATTACTGTAACACACTCCTCTCAGGACTACCCAAAAAAGACATCAATCGATTGCAACTAGTGCAGAATGCAGCTGCTAGAATCTTAACTAGGAAAAGAAAATCCAAGCACATCTCTCCAGTTCTGATGTCACTACATTGGTTACCTGTGTCATTTTGAATTGAATTTAAAATATTGTTTATGGTTTACAAAGCCTTAAATAATCGCGCTCCATCCTATATTTCAGAATGTCTTTCACCTTGCACTCCAACTCGTAACCTTAGATCCTAAAACGAGTGTCTGATTATTATAACAAGAGCTAAACTTAAAAGAAGTGGTTGGGCAGCCTTCTGCTGTTATGCACCAAAAATCTGGAACAGTTTACCAATAGAAATGTCAGGCTAATAAGGTGGAGCACTTTAACACTAGAATTACCAGAGCCTACAAAAAAACTTGTAAATTCGTCCCACCTTAAATCGCTTCTTAAAATCGTTCACAGCTCTCCACCAGCGTCCTTTGTCATCTAAATGTGCTGATAAAATCAGGCTGCAAGCAGCCGGCTATTCCATCCCCCCACCGACTTAGAACGTGCACAAACTTCTCCCAGCTCATGCCTTGATTGATTTTCTGGGAGTGAAGTGGAGTTTTAGAGTGGAAATAATAGATCGTTGTTTGGAACACACGCATTTAATGTCTGTTCCGTTTCTACAGTAATCTGTGTAAACACATTGTTAAAACAGAAACATTTTTTATATTCTAGTAGTAGATGACAAAATGTACGCATATTTTATATTTTATATTATATATTCATATAATGTATGAAGCCTGAAGTCCAAATATAAAAGAAACACTCTCACAAAAGGTACAAACCTAGCACAACAATTGCGCTTTTATTCAAAAATATAACTGCAGAAACAAAAAGCCGCCTTAACATGCGACATTGACAGCCGTTCATTATGACTGCCTCCGTGGCATAATAGAATCAGCTGCTGACTGAGAATTGAAAGGTCATGAGTTCAATCCTGCACCACTCCGTTTTGAGAAGTAAACTGCTCTTAGTCTTACTATTTTAGAATAAAAACATACATTTGATTTCAGTCTGTAACAGCCAGTGTAATTTATAATACTTGTAAAGGTTAGCTTTGGTTTTTCTTTTTTTTTTAGTCAGTTTTATTATCTCAGCCGCTTTCACGAGCCCAAACACACCCCACCCCCGCATCTGACACTGCTGTTTTCACATAGACGCGCTATAACAGAGGTAAACTCAGCTCCCTTTTACATCGGAGCAAGAATGCACATACCATTGCTTGCATACTAACGTGTCAGCAGGCACTTTTCGTGGCATTACACACATTTTTGAACATGCCATCTGCACACATGTTAAAAAAAAACTGCTAAAAACTCATAATTTTACCATGGCATTCTCATAGCTTCATTTTAGTTTAACCCCCTGATATTCTGTACATACATTTAATTATCATTTTAATCATGGCTCCACAATCCGTACTAATTCCTACTTTCTCTTTTGTTCTTTTTCCAATTTTCTGTGGTGGCGATCTACGCCACCAACACCTGATCAAAGCACCGTGAAGTCCCTACATTGATGGATAGAAGGCCAGAGGTCCACATGACAATCATCATCTAATTTTTCCATGTGAAGCCTGAAAACCATGAGGACTGATTGAGATCATTTATGTTAGGCAGAATACCTAGAGAGGGCTGGGCGGTCTTGTGGCCTGGGACCCCTGCAGATTTTGGTTTTTTTTTCTCCAGCTGTCTGGTGTTTTTTTTGTTGTAGTTTTTTCTGTCCTCCCTGGCCATCGGACTTTACTTTTATTCTATATTAATTAGTATTGCCTAATTTTATTTTTATATTTTGTTTTTTTCTTTTTTTTCTCTTCGTTCATCCTGTAAAGCACTTTGAGCTAGATTTTTGGTAGAAAATGTGCTATGTAAATAAATGTTGTTGTTGCATAAGACAAGATCTGTGTGTAATGGACACAACCCTCTAATTTTGATAATGTTTATTATCTAAGGCTAGTCAAGTCAACTTGGTGAGCGTACACTGGTACAGTGCATTGCCGCACCCACTACATGACGAAACAACTCGGGATCCCGGTTGGCAACCCCCCAGACAGACACGCGGTCCAGTCCCACCCTCCGGAAATGACCCTCTATCTGCCGCAGCCAGGTGTTATGTGGGCGAACCCTTGGCCTGGTCCAGCCACTTGGGTCCCCAGCAATGAAGATCTTACGAGCTGGATCATCCTCGGAGAAACACGCCACATGGCTGTAGTGCCATAACTGACGCTCCCTCACAATGCAGGTAATGTGCCTCATTCGGGACTCCATGAGCAACCACTCATTTGACATAAAGTCAAACCAATGGTACCCAAGGATTTTCCAGAGAGCCACAGTACCAAAGGAATCCAGTCTTTATCTCAAGTCACTGGATAGCATCCATGTCTCACAACCATATAGCAAGGCAGGAAGCACCAGGACTGTAAAGACTTGGACCTTCGTCCTTTTGCATAGATATCGGGAGCGCCACACACCCCTTTCCAGCGACCTCATGACCCCCCCATGCTCTCCCAATCCGTCTACTGACATCACAGGAAGAGTCACCAGAGACATGAATGTCACTGCCAAGGTAAGAAAACCTCTCAACAAGGTCAACACTCTTTCCACAGACAGACACACTGCTGATGGCTGTGCCCAAGAGGTCATTAAATGCCTGAATCTTGGTTTTTATCCAGGACACTCGCAAGCCCAGACACTCAGTCTCTCGAGCGCCCCGATCAGAGCTTCCATCTAATGCTAGACACTTGAAAATTTGCGACAGGAGCATTGTTGGAACATTCAGGTCATGAAATGTGATCAGGAAGCTGCTGCATATTTTAGATCATTTTCTCAGCGATAGCAGACCCTGTCAGTTGAAAAGAGTTACCAAGTTGTACATTTCATAAAATGACTCAGCATTTGTTAGATCTTGCAGGCTGACTAGTATGGTAAACAGTCTAACGTCACCTGTGCTTTCTCATCTTTTGCAAAATTAGTTTTGCCTGTAAACAAACCATTGTAATTTGTGGTTTCTAGATGCTCTCTGCATACAGCATGGTACATTCTCTGACTTGGTTGTGATGATATCCCATCTCTGTAGTCATTGCTACTTTGAAAAATATCCTCCACATTAAATCCACTAAAAAAGATCTTCCAGTATGTGTGCTGTGTAATTTCACTATTTGGCTCACTAGTGAGTGGGTCACTGACATGTCTTCCTTGCACATTGATAACTCTTCATTCATCATTCTGGGATACATTTACCGAGTCTTTCCTTGTAATTCACAGTTAAAGGTACACAGCGCACCACCATGTAATTAGAAAAAATTCAATGTGCAGTGCCTGCGTCTGATGTTATTTTTGCTATTCTGCTCTCGCATCCAGCGTGGATGCGTCAAGTATAAACCAGGCTTTAGACATGGGTACGGCAGCCTTGCACGCTATAATCAGCTGTCTTTTAAAGTGATACCAATGTTAAAATCATGAAGAATTGGATATTTTGTTTTTTTTCAAATTGTGTTTAATCAGGTATATATATTTTATGGACCAAATATCTGCAACATCTGGCAGTGCACTGAGCTTTTCTACGATTCCGTAGCTTGGTTGTCCAGAATTAAAAACTGGTAGTCCCAGGCATCCAGACTACTAATTTGTCCACCCCTGCTAATACAATTTCAGGAAGGGTGAAAAGGTAGCACAGAGGTTAGCACTGCTTTCCAACAGATCCAGCATCCTGGCTTAGAATCTTGCACCCAATCATCATTTGTGAGAAGATTTCATATTGTCGTGTAGTGTAGCAGGTCCACAGCTCATGTCAAAATGGCCACTTTTTAAAAAAATAATTGCCGCACTCGCGGCTTAGAGATGGAGCGTGGCGTTTGTGGTCGGAAGCGGTTCCTGGGTGAATTCGTGATGCAGGCGAACCTCGCTTAAGTGCACAGGAGTTGTCCACATCCGTAATTGTTTCCGGGAGCTGCTAATTGCCACATCTGATCCACATCCCTGTAATAAATGAAGCGCGAGGCGGCTAGCAGGGGGATGAAGAAAGTGAGAAGGAAAGACAAACGGAGGTTGCTGGAGATGAAGGCAGGAAGCAGGGAGAGGATAGCCGGTGCGAGTGAGCGAGTAGGCAGCTGGACAGTGAGCCCTAGCAGGGTGTTTGGCCGACATCTAGGGCAGTTGGTAGTGGTCGCTCCCGCTGAGCATTGTGAAGAGTGGGAGTGACCAGAAGAATGATGGCTCGCCACGGAAGACAGCGGGAGCTGGGAGGCTTGGGAGGTAGATTCCCCAGCGTGAGCGTCCTGGACGTTGGGGGAACACAAGTCTCGGTCTGGAGAGTGCTGAACCAAAGTCAGGGATCGGGAAGACTCCAGATCAGAAGGTAGAATGAAGGAGCTGCAGGTAGAGTGGCTCCACTGGTGCATAGCCTGGACAGGAGAAGAAAGGCACCGGGCTGATTTTAAAAGTACAGCTTCCAGTCATTTTTTTAACTTCGTTGTTTTTAAAAAGGTTTTTTTCTATTGGGTTTTTTTTAACCTCCACTCATCAATCGTTTTTATGGATTATTTATTTAAAGATTTTTAAAAGAGACACTGCACTATTTATTTGAACACTGTTTTGTTTGTTGCTGTTTTATAATAAAAGAACTTTTGCACTTTTTGCACCATCTCCTTGCTTTGTTGTTCCACACTGTCTAGCTCATCGGTGACATTACCAACGGTGCGGGGTTCAAGGGCTCCCAGAAGGAAGATGGGAGCGTGGAGCAGAACTCGCATCGTCACACGTCCCTGTTTCTGTTTGGATTTATCTTTGAATATTCGAGTGTACCTCCCATATTCCCAAAGGTGTGCATGTTAGGTTAGTTGTTAATTCCAAAGTGTGGACTGGTGCCCTCTAAAGGGCTGATTTCTGTCTTACACCTGATATTAGTCAGATAGACATTGACACTTCATGACTATGAACCAGTTTCTGCAACACTTAATTGAAATAAGCATATTTCAGAATATTTAAGCATATTTATACATCACATTTCATGTTATGCATAAACTCAATAAACAACATTGTGAGTAGACCGCCAAAAATGCACAAATGTTGACTGGAGACATCCAAAGGAAACAGTTGTGAGTAATAGCATATGGAAAGTGGGTGGAGGGGGATACATGAAATCCCAACTATTACACATGCTGACTAGGAGAAAAGTCTATAGAACTAAAACAATTATCCTGCAGCAGTGAACCTAAAGCTATAATGATAACAGACTATGGATGAAAGCATGCAATAATGAGAAAAATTATATGTGATCAGTAAACTGATGTGCTCTGTCATGTATGACCAGGGGCCCTCCCCAACCGGGACGCCAACTGGATGGAAGGACTAGGGTAGAGAATGGGGCAGTATCTCCCCAGGGACGCTAGAGGGTAGACCCCTGGGTTGCTGTGTCACCACAGACTCCTGCAGGGCATGCTGGGAGTTAGAGTTTGCTGTAGCCCTGTTGGGTTCCATGGCAGTAGCCTGGGGGAGCTGCAGAGCCCTACTTGGGAATGATCCCAGATCTCCTTAACGAGCCACCTGGAGCACTCCCAGATGCGCTTAAAAGAAGCCAGCTGCCACTACTGCAGAAGCCAGAGTCGGGAGGAAAGGATACAAATCTTGCCGGAGGAGGAGTGGAGTATGAGAGAGACAGAGACAAGAAGAAGGAAAGAAAGTACTGCATACAGAGTTTGCTAGCACTTTATTGTACTGTGCTGCTGAGGGGAATGATAGGGAAGCGTTTCTCCACTTAATAAATGTGTGGTGTGTGCTGTCAGTGTCGGGTTTGGGCTGCTGGTGCGCTCCCTGCAGGCCACAACTCTCAATATTATTAGAACCCAAAACAGCCAACCATCCAAATTTCCTGGAGCACTTCTGGTGCTATGTGCATAGCCTGTTGGAAACACTTACTGGTCCAACAGAAGCTCCCCAATGTTGGAATCACAGATGCAGCACCCCCTGGTGGCACCCACAGAACCAGACAAGGCTATTAGACTATAGTTCCCAGCATGCCTTCTGGGTGTCATTAGAGGTAACGTCACCCAGGGATGCGGCCATCTAGCATGTTGAAGGAGCATGTAGACCTGCCAGGTTGTCTCGCCTTGTCCTTCCATCACATTGGCCTCCCAGCCAGGAAAGGTTCTTCAGTCCATCCCTTCCAGGATGCAAAAATGCCAACCTGCATATTGCCATCTTTTGTCGATCTTCTGGCAAGGACAGAGAACTTCCTGCCACGTAAGAGATCGTAACCCATCCTCACAAGGATGCCAGCTCATGTGTGCTGTGCATCACACATACATATATACATAGGGGTGTGTGTATAAATATACACATTAAATTATATATATTTTTCATACTGGATATGTTGCAAGAGCCAGGGCCATTATAGCAACAATAAAAGGACGCAACAATGCATACTCACACTTGACCAAATCACAAACACCACCTGACCACACAACTATTCAGTAACCACATACAGTGGTGCTTGAAAGTTTGTGAACCCTTTAGAATTTTCTACATTTCTGCATAAATGTGACCTAAAACATCATCAGATTTTCACTCAAGTCCTAAAAGTAGATAAAGAGAAACCAGTTAAATAAATGAGACAAAAATATTATACTTGATCATTCATTTATTAAGGGAAATGATTGAATATTACATATTTGTGAGTGGCAAAAGTATGTGAACCTCTAGGATTAGCAGTTAGTTTGAAGGTGAAATTAGAGTCAGGTGTTTTCAATCAATGGGATGACAATCAGGTGTGAGTGGGCACCCTGTGTTATTTAAAGAACAGGGTTCTATCAAAGTCTGCTCTTCACAACGCATATTTGAGGAAGTGTATCATGGCACAAACACAGGAGATTTCTGAGGACCTCAGAAAAAAAGTTGTTGATGCTCATCAGGCTGGAAAAGGTTACAAAACCATCTCTACCAATCCACAGTCAGACAGATTGTGTACAAATGGAGGAAATGCAAGACCATTGTTACCCTGCCCAGGAGTGGTCGACCAACAAAGATCACTCCAAGAGCAAGGCGTGTAATAGTCAGCGAGGTCACAAAGGACCCCAGGGTAATTTCTAAGCAAATGAAGGCCTCTCTCACATTGGCTAATGTTCATGTTCATGAGTCCACCATCAGGAGAACACTGAACAACAATGGTGTGCATGGCAGGGTTGCAAGGAGAAAGCCACTGCTCTCCAAAAAAAAATTGCTGCTCGTCTGCAGTTTGCTAAAGATCACGTGGACAAACCAGAAGGCTATTGGAAGAATGTTTTATGGACGGATGAGACCAAAATAGAACTTTTTGGTTTAAATGAAAAGCGTTATGTTTGGAGAAAGGAAAACACTGCATTCCAACATAAGAACCTTATCCCATCTGTGAAACATGGTGGTAGTAGTATCATGGTTTGGGCTTGTTTTGCTGCATCTGTGCCAGGATGGCTTGCCTTCATTGATGGAACAATGAATTCTGAATTATATCAGAGAATTCTAAATGAAAATGTAAAGACATCTGTCCATGAACTGAATCTCAAGAGAAGGTGGGTCATGCAGCAAGACAATGACCCTAAGCACAAAATTTGTTCTACCAAAGAATGGTTAAAGAAGAATAAAGTTAATGTTTTGGAATGGCAAAGTCAAAGTCCTGACCTTAATCCAATTGAAATGTTGTGGAAGGACGTGAAGCGAGCAGTTAATGTGAGGAAACCCACCAACATCCCAGAGTTAAAGCTGTTCTGTATGGAGGAATGGACTAAAATTTCTCCAAGCCGGTGTGTAGGAATGATCAAGAGTTATGACAGGCTGGAACTCAACCAGAATTAAGTAATTTGTGTAAATCAGAACCCCAATACTACCCAGGACTGCCCAATAACACTTTTAACAAACAGCATTTGAATATCTTTTTTGTTAAATCAACAGCTAAGTGCAACCACAAATTAACACCTTTACAGCATTGTGTACAGTTTTTTTTTTTTTTTTTTTTACAAAAACCCTTTTTATGTGCAGCAAATTAGCCTTGCTAGTATCTGTTAGCATTGTAAAGATTAACTAGTCAGCTAGGACTTTTGGTGTAGTTACACAAGTGGACTGAAGAAAAATTGATCTGTAGCATGAAAAACTGTAGCTTCCATAAATGCACTAAAGAAGCAATAAGTGAAGATGATTCTTTTATACAGTAGCCAAATACAGAATTCCAGAAATTCACACAGACCTGAGCTTGTGCACTTCCTAGGTACACCCAAAACTATTCACATACAGGAGAGTGTCATTAGTACAGAGAATATATGAAATAAGAGGAGTATTCAACCAGTAGTACACTTAAAGAGGTGGCTGATGGAAAAACAGAGAAGGAGTGACACTGAAATCTTTTCTAGAAGTGCACATCAGATGGCTATTACTTGCATCATACAGTATATTGATGCAGCCAAAATGCAATCACAGGAATAAATGAAAATCCCTAAAACTGATTAGATGGATCAAGATCTAAAAATGTAATTCCCACAAGGAGTACCACAGGTTATTTGGGGCATTCAAAGGTAATGCACTCTGCAAGTAATCAAATCTTTCTCTTATTCCACTCTTTCAAGCCAATTGTTAGACTAGTTTGAGCAGCAGCAGCTCTGGGCAACCTAACAAATCTAACTGACTCTGTTATTTGCCCTTTTAATTTTTTTACTATCATCATACTTAATTTAGTCTCTAACTATACAAACAAATGAACAACTCTCCTGGAACTAGATACCTGATAACTCGGTTCTAAATTACTTTACTTTAGTTTCCTTTCTCAATATATTTTAAAACAGAAGACAAAGAAACAAAATTCAAGGTATTATTCTCTCTCCACCATCCTTTATTCTTTTGATAGTTTGTCTGACAAAATAAACAGTGCCTATATTCTTCCCCATTAATATGACAGACCTAGCTCATCACTGGTGCAGCATATTTGTTTAAGAAGTAAAAAAATAATTAGTTCCGTGGAGATCACCTGTCTTTAGACAAGGGGTTTCCATTGACTGTAGTATAAATGCCCATTATCTGGTAGGTCCAACTTGTGGTGAGTTAATATTGTGGGCTAACTTTCATAATGAAGAAAAAAGAACACTCTAAGGAAACCCATGAAAATGTGATTGAAAACAATTGAAAGTCAAGTAATGGAAACAAGAAAGTAGCTAAGTCACTGAATATTCCTTGAAATCCAGTTAAATCAATCATTAAGAAATGAAAAGAGTATAGCACAGCTGGAAATCTGCTTTGAGGACGCTGTCCACAATCAGTGTACAGAAGCAATCAAGAAAATTAATAGGATGTTAAATTATACTGTATTTATATCACAAGGTGTGGAAAATAACTCAAGAGAAGTTATGGCTAATTTATATAATGCACATATGAAGCCTCATCTGGTGTACTGTGTTCAATCATGGTCTCCATATTAAAGAAAAGACATAGCAGCACTAGAGAAGGTCCATAGTACAGCAACTAGGCTGATTCCGGGACTAAGAGGAGTGAGCTATGACTGAAGGAGATGAACCTTTTCAGTTTAAGCAGGGGGCATGACTGAAGTGCTTAAAATAATGAAAGAAATTAGTACAATGGATTTAAGTTGTTACTTTAAAATGAGTTCAGCAAGAACGTGGGGACAGAGATGGAAACTTGTAACAGGCAAATTTCACATAAATGTTAGAAAGTTTCTCTTTGCGCAAAGACATATGAAATAAATTACCAAGTAGTGTAGTGAAGAGCAGGAAAACAGGAAACATCAAATCTCTACTTGACGTTATTTTGGACAACCTAGGTGAATAGAATAAATGAGCTTGCTGGAGTTAACAGCCTGTTCTCATCACAATATTTCTAATGTTCTTATTAAACCAAAACTGAGCTTTTTGGCTCTCAGACTACTGTCACATTGACAATAAGACAAACACTGCATATTATCAAAAACACATTCCCACAGTGAAGCATGGTGGTGGCAGCATTATACTGTTTCTCTTTGGCAGCATCTGGAAGGCTTAATAAATATTATTATGAAGATCAGATCAATACATTTGCTTTTATATGTAGTTCAACTCCAACTTTAGTCAAAAAGGAAAAATACACTGCAATATATTGCAGAATTGAATCACAATAGTGTAACCCATTAAAAATCACAATATTTATGTATCTTGACCGGCATTTTTGTGCAAATATTGTATAGTGGCGCCTCAGGCATTTCCCACCATTAATGGTGAGTGCTGTTGTTATATAATTCCAAGAGACAGGGTTTGATTTTCAGTGTTTACTTGTTTCCCCTGTGTCAGTGTGGACTTTTCTCCAGGTACACAATTTTCCTCGAATGCAGATTAAGTTAAAAGCTGATGTGGTGAAAGAGTGCATGAGCATATACAGTCAGGTTCATAAGTATCTGAACAGTGACATGATTTTCATAATTTTCACTCTGTATGCCACAATGAATTTAAAATAAAGCAGCCATTATGTGATTGATGTGTAGACTTCCATCTTTACTTTAAGGGGTTTACCAAAATTATTGTATGAGCTGTTCAGGAATGACAGACATTTTTCTGCATAGCCCCACATCCCACACACCATTTCCAGGGGTTCAAAAGTATTTGGACACTTGACTGACAAGCTGTTCCATAGCCTGGTGGAAGCAGTTCCCCCAATATTTCATTAACTATTAAGCAGGCAAAAAGGTGTGGAATTGATTCCAAGTGTGGAATTTGTATTTGGAAGCTGTCTCTGTGAACTCTCAATATGAGGTCCCAAGAGCTGTCCAAGCAAATAAAAAAAGTCCATCATTAGGCTGAAAAAACAAAACAAACCCTTTAGAGAGATAGCAGAAACATGAGGTTTGGTCATATCAACCATTTAGTACATTCTTTAAAAAAGGAACACACTGGTGAATTCAGCAACACCAGACAGTCCAGAAAACCACAGAAGACAATGGTGCATTATGATTGCAGAATTCTGTCCTTGGTGAAGAAGAACCCCTTCCCAACATTTAGCCAAACCAAGAACACTCTCCGAGAGGTAGACCTATCATTGTCAAAGTCTACAATCAAGAGAAGACTTAATGAAAGTAAAGACAGAGAGTTTACCACAAGGTGCAGACTACTGGTAAACATCAAACAGATGAAGGATAAATTAGACTTTGCTAGAAAACATTTTTTTGGAAAAGGAAACTATGATCAAAACGTACCAGAATGATGGAAATAGAAGAGTATGGAGAAGAGAAGAAACAACTCATGATCTAATGAATACCACATCATCTGTGAAAAATGGTAGAGGCAGTTTTATGGCATGATCATGCATGACTGCCAATGGAAGTCAGTCACTGGTGCTTGTTGATGATATGACTGCAGGCAGAAGCAGCAGAATGAATTCTGAAGTGTAGAAGGCTATACTATCTGCTCATATTCCGCTAAATGCTGCAAAAACAGTAGGACAACACTTCACAGGACAGATGGACAATTGGGCAAAACATACTGCGAAAGCAAACCAAGTGCTTTTCAACACAAAGCAGTGGAAGATTATTTGATGACCAATTCAATTAACTGACCTTAACCCAAATGGACATTCATTTCACTTACTGAAGACAAAAGTGATAGCAGAAAGTCCAACAAATGAGAAGCAATTGAAGACAGCAGTAGTAAAGGCCTGGCAAAGTCTCGCTACAATGGAAACCCAGCACTTGGAGATGTCCATGGGTTCAGGACTTTAGGCAGTCATTGACTGTAAAGGATTTTCAACAAAATATTGAAAATGATTGTAATATGGATGATTATGTTAGATTGTCCAAATACTTTAGGAAAATGGATGTGGGGGCTCGGAGAAGGAGGTTTGATTATGCTGAAATATGTCTGTCATTCCTAAAGGGCTCATATAATATTTTTGTTAACCCCCTTAAATTAAAGCTGAAAGTCTACACTTCAATAACATGATTACTTCATTTCAAATTCATTGTGGTGGTGTACAGAGACAAAATTATGAAAATTGTGTCACAGTCCAAATACTTATGAACATAACTATATGACCTGCAATGAAGTGGTGTACCAAACTGGCTCAGTCGTTTTTTGTGAGAAAATCAACAGATCTGAAAGTAGACAAAATGATTAAAAATTACCTCAGAAAGTGAAGGCCATGTGCAAATAAAGAAAATGATATAAAATTAAATGATAAAATTACATATTTAAAAAGTATTCTTGTCACATTTACACTACAGGTGCCAAGTAAAATGTGGTCTGAAACTATACAGTGTGTGTCTATTACTTCATTTTGCACACAGAATTAAATATTTGAAAATAAACATTATAATTTAGAAAACAAAACTAAATGGTTCAAACAGACACCTATTAACACCACATTGTAACATCACCCTGAAATGTAGTTCAACAATGACCTAAAAGAATGATGTGCCTTAGCCTATAGGCAAGAGCTTGATTTAGTATAAAAGAGTAAACAATAATGAAAATCATAAATAAGTATAAAAACAAAAGAATTATTTTTGTTCATAAAATCCTATACTTGGCGATTCTAAATTGGCCCTAGTGTGTGCTTGGTGTGTGGGTGTGTTTGTGTGTGTCCTGCGGTGGGTTGGCACCCTGCCCGGGATTGGATTCCTGCCTTGTGCCCTGTGTTGGCTGGGATTGGCTCCAGCAGACCCCCATGACCCTGTGTTCGGATTCAGCGGGTTGGAAAATGGATGGATGGAAAATCCTATACGTCTTTAATGACAAAAAGAAAGCAAGCATTATAATGAAAAAAATCCCTCACTACATCAAAACGAAAGAACAGATAAAGAGGAAACAAGTAGTATTTCTGTAGTGATTAACTTAGATAGCCAAACATAGCAACACTAAAAAATATAAATAAAAAGCAATCAATGTGCATGTTGAGAACATAAAATGTAGCAATGTAGCCTTCCTCTACATTCTCTTGCTAAGGCATGTTTTAAACAAGAGTCTTCTTTCAAATTAAACTACAACAATAAATTTGGACTTGTGGTCTTGGGAGTTTCAGAAGGTAGTATTTCAGTAACAAACCTGACAACGTGGAACACACAACAGAGGAACAGGATGTAACCCTGTCAAAGGGACACACAGATCAGATTTAAAGCAAGAAATGCAGTCTAAACCTTTAGTTTAACAGGAAAGGGGCAGAGTCCATGAAAATCTTCAATTCTAAACTCTAACGTGAAAAAAAATGGAACCAAACGTAAAACAAGTCAAATATTATTAACAGACAGCTGACGTAGAGAGTGGTAGCAATTAGGAATTCTGAAAAGCAAATTACTGAAAGTAACTGAAGCGTGAACATTTTAAGGAAGCAACCTTAGCCGTGAGTATTTTCTGTCACTATGTAATATATTATCTGTAAAAAGAAAAAAAAAAAAACCTAATTGAAGAAGCTTCCAGCTGTTCAATGTTTTATTGTCACAAGAAACAATTCTTTAAGCAAGTTTGGCATAACATTAGGGTCGCTAGGGGTTGACTGACTCCCTAATATAATCAAATAGTCATTACAACTTGGCACATATTTTTACTTTATGCAATTATATATTATTGATTCTATAAATTGTTTCAAATTGTGTAGTTTATTATATTATCCATACATACATTTGTAAGTCCACCTGATTCAGGTACATGGAAGATACAAGGAGGAAGAATATCCTCCTGGACAGGGTGTCAGTTTAACCAGAAACAAACACAAATATTCACACATTAGGGCCAAGACACAAGACGTTAATTAACATAACAAGTTAATGTTGTTGGTGACCACTGCTCAGATTCAAATCCAGAATGATGGATCCATGGGGCATCAGCATCAACCACTGTGGCACCACACTCCTCTTTAATATAATATAATATAGGCGGGCGGTATGGTGGCACAGTGGTAGCGCTGCTGCTTCGCAGTTAGGAGACCCGGGAAGCGAACCCTAACATCCTTCTCCCAATATACACAGCATCTCTCCTCTGCACATGTCCAAACCAACGCCATCTTGCCTCTCTGACTTTGTCTCCCAACCATCCAACTTGAGCTGACTCTCTAATGTACTCATTTCTAATCCTGTCCATCCTTGTCACACCCAATGCAAATCTGAGCATCTTTAACTCTGCCACCTCCAGCTCTGTCTGAAGCATCAAAATGTCACTTGAGCAATAAATGCTTCATTAACAATAATTGAATTTTCTTTAAAAACTGGGTTGGAGCAAAAGCCTGTAGCCACTGCCACCCTCTAGCACCGACATTGCCTACCCCAATTACAATTATAGTGCATTCTGAGTGGGCGGCACGGTGGCGCAGTGGTAGCGCTCCTGCCTCGCAGTAAGGAGACCTGGGTTCACTTCCCAGGTCCTCCCTGCGTGGAGTTTGCATGTTCTCCCTGTGGGTTTCCTCCGGGTGCTCTGGTTTCCTCCCACAGTCCAAAGACATGCAGGTTAGGTGCATTGGCAATTCTAAATTGTCCCTAGTGTGGGCTTGGTGTGTGTGTGCGCCCTGTGGTGGGCTGGGACTGGCTCCAGTAGACCCCCATGACCCTGTGTTGGGATATAGCGGGTTGGATAATGGATGGATAATATAATATAATATAATATAATGTAATATACAATGAATAACATTCTTAAATCACTTAACACAAAAGTTTGGTAATTTTGAAGCTAGTTATTTGTGATAAAATGTCACATTCTGTTTCAGCACTTCCTGTCTACCCTGTGCATGCTTCTAACTTGGCTTATTTGCTATAAATATACCTCAGAAATGAAGGCAATTTGTTTTTTTTTAATCTTAATGTTTGTGGCTCCAGAGTGCATGTATTTTATTTTATATTTGCTCTGATGCTTCATATGCTGCCATTGTAAGCTGCTGTTTGTTTTTAATTATTTATTAGTAATACTTCAATTAACAATTATTTTAGGCAAATGAGTGTGTGCTACAAATATAAAAAAGTCTGAACTCATTCTGTAATCCAATGGGTCTATCACTGCTACACAGGTAGTAAGGACAGGGCACAAATTGATCACTGGGGACAAGCACACACCCCACACTCAATAACACTGGAGCCAGTTTATAGTCGCCAGTTTACCTAACACACATGTATGTCAATGGAAGTACCTTTATAAGAAACCCACAAAGAGTTCCATTTAGACAATGGGTGGGATTCAAATCTGGGACATTGCCTTATCAAAGCTTAGTTACATGATCAATATGAGCTCAGACATGCAGCCATTTATTCACGAGATGTTCATGTTGGCTGTATTTTAAAGCTGTTTGTGAATGCTGCAGTAAACCCACATGTCAATCAAAAGCAGTAATGATATTTGTACACACCCAAGAGTGTCCTCTTTCAAATAAATCATAATTTTTCAAGTTGTCTATTCTCTTTTATTATTAAAATCTGAGATTTGCACAAGTATCTGCCAAGGCAAGCAGCACATGAAGCTGAGTGAATCTGCTTTGATCAAAGATCTCATCTACTTTAAGCTGCATATAGTGAAAGGCTCATTACAACTGAATAGTTGAATTGTAGTCCATTCTTATAATTTAGATTTATACAGCTGGGTGTAAAGACAGGAAACAAATCTCTTTTGTAACAGCTCATTGTTACGCACAAACCTTCAGTCAGATTCTGATCACAATTTTGACTTTTTTGAGAATGACACATTTGATGAAGGACTTAATGCTACGATAGATCTTTACTGCTTTTAGTATAACTTTGAAGCATCACAGCAGGCACTTTTACAGTTCAAGCATTATGGGTACAATTACCATACCCAGATATTGTCTGTTGCCCCTTCTCAACATGTTACTTTATTAAAAACTGCTCTTTCAGTTTCAGTACAGGCAGTGTTTTGTGGTGTACCTGTGAGTACTGTTACACTGTAATTATGCCTCTCAAAGCTTCATGTGAGGACCCCCAAATCAATCAAACATCACTGTATCACAGCACTCACGCTACTGTGTCATGAGCACATGAGAGAGAGAGAGAGAGAGAGAGAAAGAGGCATTTCAGCTAGTGTCTTGTTCATGGTATAACCCCCCCCCCACAAACACATATGCCCTCAAAAAACAGGGATCGACTGTACCGTGCAGTATGCTTTATTCTGTTTCTAATTGTACTTGCTACTGAACACATACAGTGAGTGTGATTAGAAACAAAATAAAGAAATCTCGCACAACTTTGTTCATCCCTTGGCGGTAGTGGTGTGGGTGCGGCGGATTATACCATGAACAAGTCTCACGTGATCATGACCCAGCAACTGCCACCGGCAACTCAAAAGTGGTTGAGAAACACTGGTCTAGACGTATGTGCCTGTATGATCAGCGCTGTACTCCAGACTGACTCCTTCCTGCCCTGTGCCCAAGGCTATCCCTGTAACCCAACACTGGAAGAAGCTGGTATGAAAATAGGCACATGTACTTAGTTTTTTCCAGATGTGATATGCAAGAAAACAGTATGAAAAAATAAATCAAAATGCACTGAAAGGCAACAGAATTCAGGAGAAAATGGAAACACAAAAACCTAAATCTAATGTGCGAAATAACAGGTTTACTGGTAAACAGAAATTGTTTCAATGACTGCCATGAAAACACCTTGTGCCAAACTTTGCAATGCTATGGGATATGACATCTAAACTTGGCACAATGATAGATGACAGATTGGGGCACAAACTTGTGCATCATAAATTATAATGGTTATGTGCTGTAAAATCCAGTTTTTTTGGGAGAAATCTCTAAAGCATCCAATTGTTTTGTGTTTATTTTAGTTGATATTGGTGTAAACAAAGGTTTTTAATCATATAAATACTTTGCTTTAAAATTTTGAAGTGTTGTACTCACTCCTCTTCAGCAATTTGAAGCTTCTTTATTATATAAGCTGAGTAATAGCTCCTTATTTTTGGGTATGCAAATTAGTCACAATAATGACAAAAACCTCTTAGTGCACAAGGGATGAAACAACTTGTTTAGAGTTTAGAGACTACAATTGCATCTGCAGAGTTAGGGTTAGGGGTTAGGGTTAGGGCGACCACTGTGGAGTAAGTAGTAATATAAGCTGGTATTCCGTTATTCAAATGAACAGCTTCAGTGCCACAAAGGTCCCCTTTGAAAAGGATGAACCCACCACTGTCACACAGCCACAATCTTATTGTGTCAAAATGTGAGCAATCCTTGTAAGAACAATCTACCCAAGAAATCAATTAAACTGAGCAAAAGTCCATTGGGTCAGTGCTAGCTGGCACCGTGCAGTGTTATCATGTATATGTTGCATGCTATGTATACATGTGTGTGTGTCTCTTTCACTGGTATTGTATTATTGTTGATGTTTTGACAAGACATGTAAATAAAAATTTCATTGTACCATATACATAAGGCAATACACTTAAACCTGATAGTTAAATTATTTTAGTCATAAACATTTTCAGATTAATTAACTTAAAATATTAGTACAGGAATAACTGGTTACTTGCTAAATGTGACAGCATGAGTCAAAATGCGTTTTCAACTTGCAATTTTCAATTTTTCAGTTCAACTCTATGGTGAGTTTACTATTCTGATTGTAGCAGAAATGAAACAGCAGATAAAGCGTCTTACGTTTAGTTTTAGGAGAAGGCGATGCAGCTGGCGTTGAAACAGAGGTACGAGGTGTTGGAACAGGGCACTGCCGTACTGGTTCTTCTACATTTTTTGTGCAAGCTTTTTCTGCCATGTATTCTGCAAAAAAAAAAACAAAGTTAAAAAAATGAAAAAAACAATAAAAAGAAATTAATGGCATCATAAGCCATGAATTAATAGATGGAGTCTGGGAAATGAGACATTTAAGTATTAATTCAAACCAGAGAGAGAGAGAGAGGTTTATCTTAAAAGATTCTAAAGTATGATATTCTACTGACTTTTATCACATACAATTCCTGTCTTTTATTCTTTTATTATTGCTCTTGAATTAAAAAAAATGAATACTGAAAACTGAATGCTGTGTTTCATTCAATCTGTCAAGCATGACCCAAGATCCTCATGTCCATTTTTTATTCCAACACAGATACTCTATCAGGAGAATCCAGAAGAGGATGTTCACCAGTGTGTCATATTTTTATTTCAGTATCATATAGCTTGCATCATAATTAAAACCACAGTTTTTCAAAAACATTTGCACTTCAGTGTCACAAAAATTAAAGCACAAGCCACATGTGCATGAGCTGTGTATGTGTATTTTTGTCCCACCAGTCACACAGGCTCATGAGTCACATTCTGTAGCACAGAAGCAATGTTCCTCCTATAAGAAATAAAAAGGGTAGATGGCCTTTGTAATGACTGTGGTGGCGGCTTAGCACTTTGAGACTAACTGAAATAGCAAGCAGCAGCCTTATGTGAAGGTTAGCAGCATTATCCAAAAGGAATTTTCTTGTTTTATTATTTTAGGAGCATCATACCTTGAATAAGAGCTGCAATTTGTTGTGATTTTTGAGATGGATGTTCCTTGAGAATATCCAAAGCTGTTCTTCCTTGACCATCAACGATATTGGCATCAATTCCTGAGAAAGGATCACAGAATCATTGAAAAGTTTAAAATAATTACAAGCCAACAGCTTAAGACTTCATTTGCCTATAAAGAGGATATCATAGGTCAATAGTACACATTTTTATGAAGGCACCTTGCACACTGTCAGTTTTCTTTATCGTCAGCCATTTTTAAAAGTAAACTCTGCAAAAGAAGTTGTACCTTTCACCTTCAAACTCAATAATTAGGCTAACGATAATATAAGACTACTGTACAATATCAGATACACAAAAATATATCAGACATAAAACAATATGCAAATCAGTCACCTGAATTATTCCATTGATTTCCCATTTCTAAGGAATTTCCCATTTAAGTGTATGGTTGTTGTTTGTGTGAATAACTGTATTTGTTTTGAAACTAGAGAAGAATATTTTTAAGATCTTCACATTTTTTTGTTTTTAAAAAAAACAGACTTGGTAATTATTCAAACAACAAGGACAAAGCTTTACTGGTTGTGATTGTAATTTGCATTACATTTTTCCTGGGTTTCCCTTCAGGGCAAAAAACTCTATTATCCATCTTTAGAGTGGTTTTGTAACCTAAAGATTCCACTTCTAACATAAAAAAAAACCTTTTACATCCAAAACTAAAGTTGATTATTGTTTCACGAGTATTTTGAACGTGTTTTTGCTGTGATTACAGGCGACAGAATGTCAAAGGTTTCATGTCACCCATTTCTATGGTAAAGCATCCTATGATGCACCTGAACGGTGCGAATTGATCGGCACAATTGTGTAACGGTTACCTTGTGTGGTCCCGGTTCGTCTGTGAATTTGATATGATATAGCAATTACATGTGACTTTCTTTTAGATTTTGCTATTGATATTCTGCTCATTTTAAAACTCCAGGTTTTGGTTCAGAACCAGTGACATTGACAATTGTTTTCTTGACACATGGTTTTGACTTTGGCTTCGTTTTTTTGACCACATCTATTTTCATGGCACTTCTCTTTAAACTAGTCTGCCATCAATTGATTGGAACTTAAAAAAGAATAATTGTAAAACAGGCAGAGGTCTGATACACATTATTCTATTTAATCTTCCAAAATAAGACATTACAGTCAAGTCCTTCGTAATTGTTACCAGAATAACCCTTTCCTTGTTTATTTTTTCTAACACCGGGATCAAAACAATGTTTGTAACCTTTGTCAACTCCTGTGGCAAATGATCTGAGATGAAGACTGGACTCCTTTGGTACTGTGTCCCTCCGGAAAATCCTTGGGTACCATTCACTTGAGTTTGTGTCGAATGAGCGGTTGCTCATGGAGTCCCGAATGAGGCACATTACCTGCATTGTGAGGGAGAGTCAGTTACGGTACTACGGCCATGTGGCGCATTTCCCCGAGGATGATCCAGCTCATGAGATCCTCATTGTTGGGGACCCGAGTGGCTGGACCAGGCCAAGGGGTCGCCCACGTAACACCTGGCTGCAGCAGATAGAGGGTCATTTCCGGAGGGTGGGACTGGACCGCGTGTCTGCCTGGGGGGATTGCCAACCAGGATCCCGAGTTGTTTCGTCGTGTAGTGGGTGCGGCAATGCACTGTACCAGTGCATGCTCCCCAACTTGACTTGACTTGACTTGCTACACATGGGCAAAAGGAACACCAATTACAAATATAAGATGGCAGAAACTGTCATACAGGAAGCAACTTCTAAAAAGGATTTGGGGGTTTATGTTGACACAACATTTTCATTGACTAAGCAATACACAGAATAAATTAAAAAGGCAAATAAAATGTTAGGTTAGGTCATAAAAACTGTTGAATTTAAGTCAAGGGTTTGATGGACTGAATGGTCTCCTCTCGTTTGTCACATTTTTTTATATTCTTATATTCTTATGTTCAGTCCTGAGACTAGTGTGGACAGCATGTTCACTGTTTTGACCCTTTATATAAACCTCACAAGCTGCATGTACAGTACAGGCCAAACGTTTGGACACACCTCCTCATTCAATGTGTTTTCTTTATTTTCATGACTGAAGGCATCAAAACTATGAATGAACACATGTGGAGTTATGTACTTAACAAAAAAAGGTGAAATAACTGAAAACATGTTTTATATTCTAGTTTCTTCAAAATAGCCACCCTTTGCTCTGATTACTGCTTTGCACACTCTTGGCATTCTCTCGATGAGCTTCAACAGGTAGTCACCTGAAATGGTTTTCACTTCACAGGTGTGCCTTATCAGGGTTATTTAGTGGAATTTCTTGCTTTATCAATGGGGTTGGGACCAGCAGTTGTGTTGTGCAGAAGTCAGGTTAGTTGGACGATCATTTATTTTTCAACAGGACAATGACCCCAAACACACCTCCAGGCTGCGTAAGGGCTATTTGACCAAGAAGGAGAGTGATGGAGTGCTGTAAATGGTCATGAAAATAAAGAAAACACATTGAATGAGGAGGTGTGTCCAAACTTTTGGCCTGTACTGTATGTTTGCAAAAAATGAAGTTTCATACTGTGTTTTAAGAATAACACGAGAATTCAGGCTAATAATCATTGCAAAAATGTCACAACATTAGGAGAGAGAAAGCGGGGATAGGACGCACTAGACAGTAATCATAATTTTACACTGAGTAATTCAAACTATGGCAGTAAATGTAAATCCTGCTCACATCTCACATTATGCTGCAAAAGTCTGTCCTGAGAAACAGACAGGAATGAGTGGGCTCCTCTTTAGAGATCAACAAAGGCTGGAGATAACTACAAGTAAATCTTTTAAGTAACCTCTGTTTATAAATGTGCGGGAAGCTAAACTAATAACATCCACTTTCATATTGGACGCTCTCAGTGAGTCAGCAGGCAGCACATTTTTTGAACGCCCTATATTTAGTTACAGACATTTTGGGTTTAATCTAATGTTTTTGCTTAAGGCAGGTATACACATTCATTCAAAGATAATAATAAAGGTAAAGAACATTCATAATTTTTTTTTTAACACAGCTGACTTCGTGTGTTACGGGGGCACATGCAGTTTCATTATCAGGCCCACCTCAGATTTTGATCTGTCTTGCAAACTGTATTATTGTCTTAAGATGCAGCAACATATGCAAAATGAAGCAAATGCTGAATGGGCTTCGTGTAAAAAGTTATTCTCTGGTGATGTATTTTATGAAAACATTATTAAGCATAATATAAAAGGAGCACTTTCAGTATGTTATAGTGGACTGTTGGAATTATAGTTTAAATGTAAGTTCAGCTTTTTCTGACATGGCTTCTTAATTGAGAACAAAAATGTTTGGTTTTGATACTCTAATCATTTTTTATTAAAATTAACACACATTACATTTGTTAAAAGGCTCTCAATTTGAACATAATACTTTTGTGACTTATAGCTGTTGTGACATAATGTGTTTAAATGTGTGCTGATGGCTTCTTTTAACACTCTATACACATAATCAGTGTTGTCTAGAATCGACATGTATCTAGTGTTACAAAGAGTGACTTTGTGTATTTTGGTGTATTCTTGTATGTCATGCCACCGCACTTTAAACACGTGATAATACAGCCACTACTACTACTACAACTGCTATTACTTCTACTTAGTTTGACACAAGTGTTAATTGTGGTTGCTCAGTCATTATCTATTTTAATACATTCTAGTTTACAATAATGCCATAGTGAGGCAAGCTATTTCCTGCAGGTTGGAGATCCAAGTAAGAATTTCTCTTTGTTTAATGCACTTGAAAATGCTGCTGCTACTACTACTACTACATGCGAAAATCATTTATTTCTATTTCTTAACTATAGAGTCCACGGTATATATATATACAGTATATACACATATATACACAAGTACATATAGATATGCCTCATTTTATATTTGGGGTTGGCTCTGTGTGAGTGTAAACATTTGCAATTTGCAAGTGCTGTAACAGACTCTCTCATCCAAGCTTTTTCTTGCCTTTTATCCAAGTGCCGCTGGGATACCCTACAACCCTTTGGACTGAATGGCCTGTTTTCATCCAGATTGTTCTAATGTCCTAAAATCTATGATTTCTATAATTATAAGTGTATGAGTTATTACAGTATATCTTTTCATTTGTGGCAATCAACTTGTATGTTACCCATTCTATTACACTTGCTAAACAAACAGGCTTAGCCTAATGTTACTCAGTTATTTACCTGTTTTTGTAAGTTGCTTTGGATAAAAGCATCTGCTAAGCAAATAAACAAATTTAAATGTACAAACCAGCCAATGACATTGAATTGTATTTGTTAGGGAATGGACAGAGCAGTGCAATTGAGTAGTTCCCAAGGTCCCATGCTCCAATTTAATGGAAGAAACACTAAAGCAGCACCTTGTGTTTATATAAAAAAGCAAGCACTTCTGACCATCACAATGTTGATCTTACTTTCTTATGCCTTACCTTTAACATTGTAGCAACTAATTTTATAAATGTTATATTGAAGGTGGTTTCCTTCTGATCTACACATTTGTTATGGAACTCTGGTAGGTATGACTCAGATTTTAATTTATGCTTTCTTATCAACTTTAGAAGTTTAGCCCAGTCTATCTCTGTGTCTAGTAAAATGTTGCTGTTTACACTATTTAATACAGCACATGTGTGTCTTATAGAGCTTAATGGAAAACACAGACAATGTCTGTGTCTTTCACAGATTCATAAGGAGCATAGCAACAAACAAGATGGGCGTCGAGTATGTAGCAGCAGAAGTGCAAGCAAGAACAGGAGGTCAAGAGACTGCTTTATTTAGCACTATACCCACAATATTTTCATATTTATAATGCATGAGTTTCAAGGAGAATCTAAGTCAAATTAGAGCAGGATGTGCCTGAAACCATCTTCCAGGAAATGAAAGCAAGAAATCACATTTTTTCTGTACCAAAATAAATAAATAAATTATGCAGAGACACCAAGCTTATAAACAAATGCACAGAATCTAAATGTACTACTGAAAGATTGTAATTTAATGCATTCAGAGAATGAATTATAATTGGATGGAAATGCACTCAAGCATAAGCAATATGAGCAAATTACCATGTTTTTCCATAAAAGCATTAACATTAACATGAATGATCAGGTATATCTTAACACGTATTCCTTAAAATAGTAATATAATGTAACATTCTGAAACGAGCTTAATGCAATTCAGGGTTATGGAGTACCAAAATCTATCCTAATAGTACGGCATGCAAGGCAGAAACCATAGGGCCAATCCAGACTTGATGATGAAAATGAATGTCTGGAAGAAAACCCACATAGACGTGGTGGAGACTGTGCCAACTCTAACTGACAATACCCGAGGGCAGGATTTGAACCCACGTCACCCTGGCACTGTTATATATCAGGCTACACTCTCCGATCTTGAAGGCCATTTCACACTGTTGTTCGAGGTACAAATGAGGCCCTTCCACACTGACTTCAAAGCATTTGGTCAGTTTGTGCAGAGACTTTATCATTCTTTTTATTGGATTGAATGTCATTTAGGAGTGGATGTGTCACTGATAAATAGAATGCAATATGTTTTTTTTTTTTTATTCAGTAAACTTAATTTGATATAACAATAAAAAATAAAATTATATAATAATAAACATCTTTCTACATTTCCAATGTTTTGACATTATTGCTGTTAGAACTTATTGCTTGTGTTCCATTCAAAGCCTTTGTGTTTTCATTCTTTCTCTTATCATTGATTACAAACCAGTGCTCTAAGAAAAGAAAACAGTACCACTACACATGCTGTCAACACTGCATGTTGAAATATTTAACTAGATCAGGTGTATTAAGAAATTATTTCATTCAGATTCGTTGTAATTTGCCTGGACTTTTTAACTTATTTTATAACAGACAATCAGAAACAGAAAAGTGTCACTAGAGATGAATTTTTATTTTAGTGTAACTGGATAAGCTATGATTGGAATATGTAATGATTCAGAAAATAAACATCTTTTTTAACATTAAAATGACACTTTGCCAATATATACAGCCTGATTTACTGGCTCAACATTCACCAGTGAGACTTGAATATTAAAGCTGCAATTAATGAAAACACATTTTTCATACTGAGTGACAGTGTGGCAGTGGTTTGGACAGCTTGTCAGGATGTCATCTCCTGTGACTAGTTCTAGACAGTACAGTACACGAAACAAGGCCCTTAATAGTCTACAACGGCCACACTTGGAGAGTGAAATAAAGTTACTTAGCAAGCCCCTTGATGGAGTCAACACTTAATGACAGCAGAAGGAAAATAAGAAAACAATTATAAGTTTCTTTAAAAAATAATAGTGGAACTGTATATTTATTAGGTTGATGCTTTTTTTATCCAAACAGACTTACATCTGAGAGATAAATTTGCTTCAATTTCTTTTGTTTTTCTTTTGTGAAGTGACTTGCAGTGTCAGTAGTGGCATCTGAACCCACAACCTCAGAATTTGTAGTCCACAGTCATAACCACTATGGCACACTGCAAATGGCCTCCTTGAGTACACACAGTACATTATTCCCTATTCTGTCAGCTTCTTCTTACACCAAACGATGTGGTACAATATGTACAAATTCTAATCAGATTGCTGTGTGCTCTTATATACATAAACTTAAAATAACTGGGAGATTTGGGGGGCTTAATGGTAAAATACATGCAATATTGCAGAGAACTGGGGCTTCCCCTTTGAGGTCAGACTGTGATGTGTTGCTACACTCCGGATCAAAAAGCAGAAAAAGGGAACTGCTGGAACAGTGCAGCACCCCACTTCAACTTCAGTGTACAACTCTGGGGTGTTGTACTAGTCTGGAGTAGACAGCATGCTTTGTTCAGTTTAAACTCTTGCACAGCACACTAAAGGGGCCCCCAATGGAAAGAACATAGAGGAGGCATACAGTGATACCAGTGATATTTTCATAACAAAAATGAGAACTAAAATTAAAAATGCTCTTTTTCGTTTTACAAGAACGAGAACTGAAATTAAGGCAAACAGAGAAACTAAAATTAAATAAAAATTAAAATGAGTGATATGTGAACAAACTAAAATGAGAACGAAAATTGAGTAAAGTGTGTAAAGAATGCTGATGAGATTTGAAACATAACCAGTAGTCAGTGTGCATGCTGCCAACTGAATAGTGAATAAGCTACTCTTTTGGGTTCATATATTTATAAATCTGACTATGAAGGAGTCAGTGCCTCACCAGTTTCAGTACTAGTAGCAGAAATTGTCAACATGCAGTCTGCTGGCACCAGTGGCCGAGGACCTTGTCTGTGCACCTGCATTACAGGCGTTTGTCGAGCAAATATTTTCACCGTGTGACTATCTGTGCAACGGAAGTTCTTGCAACATGAACAAGTCTCTCGAAATGCATGGCCGTTTAAAGCCTAATAGTAACGTGCTTGCACAGACTGGTTTCTTGGGTTGAAACATTTGATCTTGCTGACTGTACTCATTATGCCACTTAATCGGTTTGATCATTGATAGTCAAGCTGTGTTTAACGGCCTTATGAACTTTTAGGGTATTTTGTTGACTGAAACATAACTTGCATTGAAATATGTACAGGCTAGCATTTGTGGTCTTGCAACAGAAAAAAAAATATATTATATTTTACATTATTATATTATGTAAAACGATCAGAACTAAATAAAATAATAACTAAAATTTTAAACATAGAACTAAATAAAAATAAGAATTGTTGACTCCATTGAAAACTAGAATGAAATAAAAATTAAAAATTAAAATTTATTCTATAAAATAAAATAAAAACTACAATTAATATTCTTAATAAAGAACTGAAATATCACTGCAGCGTACATAGTTCATGGTGTTTTCTTATTAGCAGTATAGTCATTCGACTATACAAGGTCACATGACTATGCAGCCTGTAAACATCACTGCTGTATGTAATAAGTTAAAGGAAACTATGATTCAGTTTATACTGCTTTTGATTTAAACCATCCAAAACTTTGTAACAGTACAAAGTCTGAGTGAACTCAAGTAACAAAAGTATTATTTTGTTAACATATAAAGTTATAGCATATTACAATGTTAAACACCCTGTTGCAGTTTGTGGTTATCCAGTGCAGCATTTCAGGTCACTTGCTGATTGAGCTTTTAGTACTGCAGCTCCCAGGATATGGAACACCCTGGAACTTTATATTCAACAATCACTGCTGCTTTTAAAACTATTTTAAAGACAAACAGGCTTTAATGTACTGATTGCACATCAGCAAATAAATCTTTATTATCTTGTTTTATCTTGTTGTTATTTTAACTGTTTTATTTTAACTTACTTACGTACGGTTCCTTTGAATGTTATGCCCAACTGTTTACTTTGACCATAAAGAAGGGATGATAGATACAAGAAAAATCTAAAGTCTATTGAGAATGATCTCAAAGGAAACAAAATCAAGGGGTGACATGTAGTATCAGTTTACAAGCTGACATAGGACTCATGTCAACATTTTAATCATCTAGAGAGATGTGATATCCTCCATGTGTCCTCGGTGCGTTGGTCAACTGCTAACAGGATCCATTTATAATTTCAAACACTGAACGGTCTCTGACTGTGCTGAAATGGGTTACGTTTGACAATGTGTCAAGGACAGTTTGTCACCCATCTTCTAACTGGACAGTTTCTCACCACAAATGGCTGCCTTCTTTAGTGTAACATGTGGCACATCAGACTTCTTTCAGGTCAACCCATGTCCTTAGGACTGTGAGACATTCTGGGATGCCAATTGCAGTCTGTTCTGCACTCTCTACAGAAATTGACTTCATGGTGAGTGCCTCTTTGGTTGGATGTGCAAGTGGTTATCATGGCCTATTATATCATCAGCTATTGGGAGTTAACACATTACTATTTAACATATGCAGCACTATTGTGGAATCAAAAATTTTTCCTTTGGTTTGGAATTCCATACTTGTGCATCACTTCTTTATTAACCTGAAAAACTGGACCAGTGCTTGAGAGTGCAACTAGTGGCTTAATTAGGGACTATGGATAGATACACATACAGTATATAATCTGCACTCACACAACTGCAAATAATTTCATGAATGCACAAGAAGAGGTTAAATACTCTGTATTTAGTTAACCAAAAATACAAAGTTTTAGGCTGGTTAAGCGATTTTGTCTTTGGTGAAAAAAAATGTAGATATTTCATGTGAGCTTTCTGTACTGTACACACCTCCACCTAAGACTGTGAGAAACAAGCATCACTTTTTGTTATTTTTTTTAATCCGCTTTCTCTTGAATTTACTTCTTTATGGCTGAGCTTCTGCTGACAGTGTTGTTCTAATGCTGTATATCTTCAGTTCTGCAGATGGCTCTTCTTATTCTCTGTTACATTCTGCAATTTTACATTAATGCACTCACATTTAATCTTGCCAGGATAATCCACTAAATTTCTTTCATATCAATTAAAGCTCAAAATAAGCACAATCTTAAACCAACAATGAATTGGGGGGGGGGGGGGGGTGGGGGGGGGGAACAAAAAAAAAAGTTAATAAAACTAGTTCCAATTGAGAGTTTTTACAGAAGGAATTTTCAAGCAAAAAACATTAACCCACGTTATTTCAAGAAATGAATCTGATATGAATTAATTTTTGAAAAAGGATTGCCCCGCTGACAACAGGTTTTTTCATTTTTCTGCTCACTGCTTATTTATAAAGCTAGCTTATATTAGCTCTCCTGCTTAGATGAAGAAGCTCAATCTGTTCCTCAAGATAACAGTTATTTTCCAAGAAAAGCCAAAGTTCCCAGCTTACAAGAAGACTTCCAGAGGTTGCTAACAAGCAAGCAAAATTACAAGGTGGTGCAATATTTTACTCTGCAAGATGGTGGATTGGATTTATTTTCTGTAACTTTATCTTTTTTTCATTTAATCCTTGTGTTTTTTTCTTTATTCATCTCGACATCACATTTTTAATGAGCTTCTGATTTCCAATGGAATACCCCCATAATTACTGCAGGAGGACTAACTTTAAATTTAAATATCAGAAAAAATAAGCTGAGGAACTAATTCCAGAAATGCAGTCAACAAAATGACCATCCACTCCTCATCTCTATCTTCCATCTTAAAATAATAATCTCTAGGTCTATGACTAAAGGACAAGTGGTCCCGGACAGAATACCCCTATGCGGTGTTACTCTCTGATGTCAAAATCCCATGTTTTTAAATTCACTATGGCCATTTGCCTTACACTGCCAAATGTTATCATTGCACCTCCTGCCCATGCTTTATTAAAGACGTGACACTCTTACACACGTTTCCTGTCTGCTCCTGCTTTTTGTATCATTTGTGATGCTTGCCTGCACCAAGAAGAGCAGAGATCACTGGTTTGACCAGATGTTTTTTTCAACAGCAGTTACCTCACGTTCTCAAGAAATATCAAAATAGGGACAACTGATCACTCTCCATGGAATTAAAAAAAAATATGAAAACAAAACTCAGCAATGATTTTCGTAACAGAGAAGGGGATCCACCAACTGCATCTGCCCACCTAGATGCAGGAAAAGATGAGTGCTTAATGCATGCTGATATTTACACATTATATCCAGCAAGATAATAATAGAAAAAGGTTGTGGTAGGCCAGGCATTATGGAATGAAACAGGAAGTTGTAACACATCAACATTATTTGGTCATCAGGCCAATTACTTAAGAACATTCTCTTTACAATTCTTGATAGAAATAATTTGGATCACTATGATCACTAATTCTACAACTACAAAATGGTCTCCCAGCAAGGTGATAATTACTGTTTTGACTGCTGGACCATTTAATACTAGGATGATGCAGTATAGGTCTATGCATGTATGGGGAATAATGAACTCTATCAAAAATTAGACAGCAATAGTAACTCTGTCAAAAATGTAAAGAAACTGCTAATTATTTTGACCAGCAACATGACTAAAAGTCTATATTTGATTGCAAGTCTTTTAAGGATGGCACACATGTGCCGCAAATATGACGCATTTCTTTGCGCCACTGCACACAACACATTTGACATTTGCTGACTGTTAGTGCTTTGTGAGTGGGAGAATGTCCAAGTAGTCCCATCCTGACAGACAGGAGAAGCTGAACAGCTTGTGATGAAGAAACACCTTTTCGGCAGCAATCAGCATCTGTGCCAGAGCCTACAGGGTCCACATCATCCAATTAAATAAGAGTGTCTCGATCACTGCCATTATTATCAAAATATTAATCTTGCAACAAATCTAGTTGTTTCGTAACATCAGCAGCTTTATACGTTTTTCACAATGATATGACTACAGACTGTGTCTTTATAGCACTATTTTCTGTTTCGTATAAAGAAAAAAAACAAAAACCTATGGCTATCCTCCAGATGCACTATAGGAAATAACTGAGATGCGATAGCAAAGCTTGCCAGCAAGATGGCTGGTAGCAGAGATACAAGTTCTCTGCAATGTTGTGTTTTGACAGGCTTGCTGAGCTATGTCTTACCTTGTACCCTGCGTTTAAAATGTTAAAATCTGAGAATGATATCTGCGTTCTCTGTAGCAGTAACTCACATGCATTATCCACAGCATCAGAATATTTAGAATTATCGCAATCAGGACAGAGAGGTCCAATTTGGCAAAGTCTGCAGTTACAGTATAAATGTGAAGTGTCATGTTACTCTCCTGACTGGAGGTCAAAGTCTTGTTTCATGTCTTTTGCTGTTAATTTATGTGCCATTTATTTATGCTATTGTTGCTTTTGGAGATTATCTGCATTATTCTTTTTTTGATCTTGTCTATAAGCTGCCTGTGTTATGTTCCATATGCTTTGTGGGTGCCCAAGAGGCAGGGCCACCTGCCAATTACTGCCAGGAACTGCGCTCTCCCCATAAACCTAGAGGATCTTCCACAGTTCCTGGCCATTCATTTTGAACATACCTGGGAGTGGTGGGTTTATTTATGCTTTATTGTACTTTTTGTGAATTTCTGATTATTTGACCTTCTTTTCTATTCCTTTTGATTATGTCTTTGAATTCTGTATTGGGACTTTCTTCACTTGTTTGCCTTTGTGCTCCACTGAGCTTCATAGTGATTGGAATATGTTTTGTGAAAAATAAACCTTTTATTTTTTAAGACTCAGTGCTTGCCCTTATTATTAGCCAGGGTTTGACAGGGATATCCCCCTCTGGTGGGCATTTTTGGAAGTGCTTTTGGAACTTATTGAGCTTAATATGCTTTGGAACACCCAGAAACAACAACAGGAAATGGCGGCTTTAAAAATCAGTATGCAAAATTAATAAACTAAATGCACATAAACCAGATAAAAACAAAATAATCAGGTGCAAAGCAAAATGCTTTATCTTGTGGAGATGGGTGATTTATCCAGCATAATTTTGGATAATGAAATATTCTGTCTGACCCAAGCTTCAAAAGTGTATGATTTCATGTGTGACAAGAATTAAAAAAAAAAAAATCAGTGTACTATAGCTAGGTTCTAGATAGCATGAAAAATAAATAAAAATAATTAAGCAACAAATAGAAGCAGTTTTTTCTTTTTAGTTCTAGGTACTGTATACTCTGTGTCTATAGCTCATTCTAAAAGTAATGATTTGTGGTAACAAATTTACTACAAGTTACAAATAAGAAAAAAAGTGGAACCTTCCTTTGTCATTCATGGTTGCTTGTTGCGTGCATTTTACAATGAAGGACCCAAAGATTCCCATAATCAGACAATAGCACGGGAGTAGGGTGTAGCTGTCAGCCATACCACTAGGTATCACATGCCTACAGTCTTTCAATTAGTCTGTCAAGCGCAATTGTACTAAGTCGATTGAGATGCATTTTTTAAACATTTATTCTACAATTGTGTGTGTGACGTCTGAGATTTTATTTCTACAAGCCAAAAAAAAAAACACATCAGGTCATATCGAACATCAACACAACAATGACTGAGTTTTTGCATAATAGTGGACTTATTAAGAAAGTTTCTCCATGAACAGACTGTTAATCAGTAGCATTGCACTAAACTGCTGCAAAGTCTTTGGAAAATCAACAGGAAAAAAAAGCGTCTGGAGCAGTGGCACACGCAAAACTTCATTTTGCACAATGACAGCACATCAGTCAAATCAGGGCCTAGTCAAATCCCACTAAACTGATGGGATTGGGGGAGGGCTGAAGCTGGCAGTACAAAATTCACAGAGTTGATGTCGGAGACCGCTGGGCTGTTATGCAAAATGCAGACAAGAAGTCATTTCTGCTAATACACTATTACATATTTTTATTGAATAAATGATTGAAAAGGCAAATTTCCCTTGTGACTTTATTCAAGCATATCACATGTATTTGCATGTTTGCATAAAGTGTATCTGTTTGCCTGTTCAAATATCTTGAAAAAGTCAACAATTTCCATGGGGTGTACTTACTTTTTCACATGACTGTATTTAAGTACATCTTACTTAATTGGACTAATTACACAGAATTTAGATGAGGTACTAAAAGGAACAGGAACCAAACTATGCTGCAGCCTGTCATGATGGCAACTTCTGCATGCTGCACTACTGACATCTGCCTTTGGGCACCTTCTTCTAAACTAAGCCATCTACCTGTGAAAGAAGGTAAGCATGCACACTGACAGGCGTGGGCCTGAATGTTTCTAGGGGTACCAACACATGTTGCCTTCCTGGACCAGGGCTTGAACCCGTTTGTCTGAACAGGCCCAATCAGCAATAAAAGTCAAGTTAAGTGTTTTTGTCCTCCTGTCACCTATTTGGAGTTGGACTGTAAAATGATTTGTCTGTTAACAGAGGATGTGAATATTCTATTATTGTAAAGCACTTTGGCCACAGCATTCCTATGTTTTTCTGTCCACCCTGGCCATCGGACCTTACTTATTCTATGTTAATTAATGTTGACTTATGTTTATTTTTTATTGTGTCTTCTATTTTTCTATTCTTCATTTTGTAAAGCACTTTGAGCTACATTTTTTGTATGAAAATGTGCTATATAAATAAATGTTGTTGTTGTTGTTTTAAATGTGCTATATAAATAAAATTGACACTGACATTGACATTGAATAAAATAATAACTTTTCAAAGACTATGTGCATTTTCATCATACTGTTTTTTATTTTTTAATTCACTCAGTTGGCAACAGGCCCTGTTCTTAAGCATATTCATCATATAGCATATAGTAGTAGTAGTAGCAGTAGTAGTAGTACAGTCACACACACATCATTATGCTTTAATTTCTAGCTAATGGTAAGGACTAAAAAGGATGGCTCCTAATCTATTGTGAGGATCAGTATATAAAAAGACACTGAATTCATTATTCCAGTTGTTTATACATTATACATTATAGCACAATTTCGTTTATAGTTAAAATAATGCCCAAGATCTGAATACAGCAGACAATTTACAAGACTAAAACTAGCACTCAGACAGGAGTCTAGCCAATATCTTCTGCTCCTGCAAATCCTGGACAGACAAATTTGCCCAAATCAAGACACCACGCCATGATATCAATATTATGATAACCTTAATAGACCCGACATCATGAAAACAAATCAATTAATATAATTTTCACGTGCAATCTAAGAGCTCTAAGCAGTTTCCCTTGACACACTTTGACAGCATAACTAATTGGACGCATGCAAACAAATTTAATAGCTATATCCTACTTGTCACACTCCCTCACAGAATTTATTGGTGGAGCAGGCAGCTGGGAAAAAAAAAAAATCTTACCATATCATTAGCTTGTCATTTGTGCTTTTTATTTTCCATTTGTTTTGATGTGTACTGAAAATCAGGGTTATTAGCTACACACAGAGAATGTAACCTTTTTTTACCTAATGAGCCTGAATGTTAACATTATCACACAGCAAATGACACTGGGGCAAAGACAATCATTTCTGCTCTGTTGCATCCTTGGAGAAGTATGAAGAAAAGCACAGAACATAATGGAAACTACTTCATTTCAAGTCATTTCATCTTAACCAGCATAGTGATGATCCATCCACCAGGACATCTGCTGTGTTACTGATAAAGGTGTTATGGGCCCAAGCCATCATTAGAGCTTACCTGTCTCTAGAAGAATGCGGACTACATCCATCTTCCCAAACAAGGCTGCTTCGTGTAGCGCACTTCCTTTCTCTGTCTAAAAATATTGTGAAAAAAATCAAAGAGAAAAGGTCACAATCTGATATGTATTTTATTGCAGGCTGCTCACTTTTAAATGAAACTTGAGCAGGAGACAAATTAAGGCTTAAGTCGCAAACACATCACCTCCCTGTGTAGCTCAAATCAAAACTATCCACCTTTAAAGCTATGTGAGGAGTCCTGGAAATGCGTGTGTGTCACAGCAGTGTTTTGAATTGAATGTTCTTCAGCTTCCTGAGAAGCTCTCTCTCTCTCTTCTCTTCACAAGAGAAAGCAAGATATCAACCACAGTCAGATCAGACTGGAGCATTAACTTACTTTGTAAAAAAAAAAAAAAAAAAAAAACGATAAAAGGCAACCACATCACTTCCCTGTTATAAAACAACAACCATATCTGACAGGAACGGGTTTTTTTTTTTCTTTTTTTCACTGTACCCACAATACCAATTGAGAGATGCACCCGTGCAGAGTTGTTTTTGCAGTACCTACCAGTCGAGATGCAGTTTCATGCATCCTGCACCTTTGTGCACTTTCTGCAGTGCTTCTATCAACGATGCTAAAAAAAATCGACTGCCTACAATGAGGGAGTGTGACTAGTTTAGAAGACACTTTACTTAATAATTAACGCAACTATTGGACTCCAAGGCAGAATACGCCACATTTAATACGGGGATGTGGCACCTTTTTCACTAAAATGACTACGGGTGCTTCGACCTTTATTATTATAACTTGACAGAAACATGTTTGTAAGAATATACAAAAATTTCAAAGATACTGTAACATAAACAAAAACAGAAGGACATGAAATACTGGGAGGCAGCATGGACCATCTGGTGGGGGTAATTGAGTGAAGGATAGTTAACAAAACTACTGACCATCATGGATGACAACATTCACCATTTGCATAATGTGCTTGCTCAACATAGGAGCACCACCAGCAATTGATAATCCAAGTTCACTGCAAAAAGACCACTATATGAGGGAATTTCTGACAGCAGCCACTCCTCCTTCTAATGAACCCCCCTACTACTACTAGGGTGGTGTTGATGTTTCTGCTCTCTGAAGTTAATTGAATCATTGCTTACTTTTTATACTCACCTGCATTTCTTTTGGCACAATGATGTATGTTGTAGGATTTCTACTGTAACTGTTGAAATTCCAATTACCAACAACTAACAATGGTATATTTTATATCTTTCTAGTATAGCACCTTTCATATCCATTTATATACCAATCATATAGTACACACTTGAGTAACTTCCAGAAGAAGCCATATAGGTTAAAGAGGGAACACACAGCTTTAAAGCAGCAACGTACAACAACTGTCAGACATTTCTAAGAGGTTTAATGAAACATGTATTTATCTATTTTGTGAAGGGTGGTTGGGTTCATGTCAACAGCACTGGGCCCAAGTTAAGAACCAATCTTGGATGTGCAACTATTCGCTTAATCTGCATCTTTTTTGGAACGTAAGAAGTACTAGTACTAGGAGAAATCCCATGTAGACAGGGTGAATATACAGAGAAGTGACAGACCCATCAATCAGCTCCTGTAACACACAAAGCACTAACCACTGTGCCAACAGAACAATAAAATGAAAAGTATTCAAATACAACATGTGAACCAACCAAGAGATGTGACATGCCCAGCCACCGACTTAGTCCTTGTGGGTTAAAGCACAGTCTTGTGAAGAGCTTTTTCTGACTTTTCCTTGAGACTAGGAGTGACTCCTCAGTTCTGATCATTTTGGGGCAGTTGTTCTACTATTATGAGATAACATCTGAGAAGCTACAGCAAGCAGCCTTTCTACCTTCCTATGCCTGTCATTGGCCAGCTGGCCCAGAGAAGGCACATACACTATAAGGGCCTGATAGTGACACATAGTTTTAAAGTTGTTTAGAGATATGCCAGGTTAGATGTGCTGGCCACCATAACTGGCACCATTTTTTTTTCAATATACAAGCAGCCATTGGAGAGTAAGAGAGGTGAGGAGTGTAGTTAATGTGAACAAGCAAGGAGATCAGAAACATGGTAAGATACAGTATAACAGTCCTGCAAGAAGAGAACTACACTAATTCAGCACCATGAAGACCACTCTTTGGACCATTTAATGAGCTGAGCATGTGGTCATACAGGACTCCTTTCGAAAAGAAGGAACTATTAAAATCGGTTAATGATTTAAATTACTGTATGGCTCTTGTCAAAGGTGAGAGGAGGAACTCCTGATGCAATATAAAGTATTTACAGTATCTCTAACAAGCTAATAAAAGAACAAGTTACTGTATGCCATTCCGACTCAAGCATAACTTCTGAGGAAAGTGGCCAGATAGATGCTCTTGGGTGACTCTGAAATATAGCATGTGTCTTCTTCATCGCTTACTTCTTTATCGTGCTTGTTAACAATAGAAAGCTCCTACTGCACAGGCACTACACTTAAAAATACATTCAACATTTCAGATGCAATAAAAAATGGTATTGCTATAATTAAACACAGGCAACTTCAAAAAGGGAGTTTAATGCAGACAAACACCACCTTCTTTATGACAGTCACTAAAACTACCAAAGCAAACAGAAACAGCATTCATGCACGCATATACCTTTCTGTAAAACGGCACACCTCAGAGGCAATTTACAAACTAGATACATGATGAAACAAGTCAAACATGCTTACTAGGAAATGAGAATTTCTGAATCTTGCATCCGAGTTGCCTTTTTGTTGCTGAATGGATTATCCACTCCCCAACTTTAAGAACTGAGACGCATTTTGTGGTAAGCTTAGGAAAGCCACAAGGACGCCCTGCAGTATCTCAAGTTCCAAGCGTGAGGATTCTCTTTGGGATTGTATGGGGGTGGAGGGGGGCTTGACAGCAAAGGAAGCCAAACCTTATCGACTTCAGGAGAGCTTCCTGCCATGTTTCCTGCAGTGATTATGTCATGAGGATGCATACAGGAAATGAACTTACTTCTGCTACACTTCCAGGAATTTACTGGAACTGAAGATCTGCTTTCTAATGTATCTGCTCCTTATTGCCGTTTTGCAAGTAGGCCATTTTCCCAGGCTTTATGGCAGATGAAATCAAAATGCGCCACTGCTACATGCTACTGGAATATTTTTTTCAGGCTGCTGTATTAATGCTCCATTTGAACTACTGCAGTTTGAGGAAAATTTCTAGTATTACGAGGAGAAAAGTCAGAAGAAGGAGATCTGCTAATGTTTACTGACCTGTCTACAACCTGCAAATACCCTAATTTGATTTAAATTTGAGACTAAGAAACATTTTTATTAATAGCATGTCATTCAGTCAATCAAAACAAAGAACTTGTATTCATAGGACATTGGGCCACCACAAGCCTCCAGAATAGCTTTAAGACACCTTAGCATAGCATAGATTCTTAAAGTGTCTGGCACTATACTGGTGGCATGTAATGTTTTAGATCTTTCATCACTAGGTGTTTTGATGATGTGGGTGGAAAATGCTGTCTTCTACACTTGTCTAAAATCTGCCACAGTTGCTCCACTAAGATGGAGATCTAGTGACTGGGACCACCATAGTATTAGGAAGGCAATTCTGCCTTGCTTTTCAAACGGTTCATTGACTCATACCTCACAGGCAGAAGCTTTCAGTCACCCTGGGAAATTCCTCCACCTCCTCAGCCCCTATCAACTATGGGGTCCCTCAAGGATCTATTATGGGGCCTATTCTTTTCACACTGTACATATTGATGGTATGACTCAGGCGCCGCCACGAGTGGTAGCCTTTCCAGCAGCTTCGTGTACGACTTTATCTTTCTATCTTTTTCTCTATTTCACCGATGACTCCTACTACTTTCTTTTATGTGGACGCATTCCCTCGACACTTTTTACTACTTGTGAATTTCCCCTTGGGATTAATAAAGTAGTGTATCTATCTATCTATTTATCTATCTTAGGATCCATTTTTAAAAAACACAGTATTTCTTTCCATTGCTACACAGATGATACACAGATATAGTTTGTACTGAAACAGATCAAAACAAATTCTCTTAAACATTTATTGGAATGACTGCAAGACATTAAAACATGGATGTCACTACATTTTCTAAATCTAAATGACGAAAAAACAGAGATTGTGCGTTTTGGACCTTCTGATCTTACTTGTGCTCCAGAAGTTAAGTTTGGCCCTAGTGATTTTGGATAATGCCCTAAAATTTGATAATTAACAAATTAACTCCACTGTTAAAGCCTGTTTCTGTCGGTTCAGGTTGTTAGCTACAGTCAAGCCCTTTATTTCTGTACATGATTTTGAAACCCATATTCATGCACTTATCTCTTCTTGGCTTGACTATTGCAACTCATTATACATTGGAGTTAATCAGTCATCCCTTGTTCGTCTTCAGGCTTCTAACAGGCACTCAAAAACAGAATCACATTACAACAGTCTTTGCCTCTCTTCACTGGCTTCCCGTTTGCTACAGAATTGAATTTAAAATGATACTGTTTGTTATTATGTCCCTGAATGCTATGGAAACATAATTGTTTTAAAGTGAACAAAACCATAATAACACTTTTTGAAACTTTTGTTACATTTGTTTTATATATGTTGGTTTGGCAACCTCAACACTACAGTAAGAACATAAACAACACTGTAAACATTACCAGTAAAATTACTGGTTAGTTGCAGATGTCTGTTGCTGAGCTGTTTTACAAACAGGTTAGAAAGAAGGACAACTCAGTTCTGTAGGGCAGTGGCCATTCTCTTTTCTCTAAATTTCAGCTGTTGCCACCAGGCAGCATATTTAGGTTCTTAAGGGTAAAATCAACAGGTTTAAGAACTATTTTATTCCTTTAGCAATAAGCAATTTGAATGATGTTACTTGTATGGATGCTAATGAATTCTGAATTATTATTTTGTGTACAGTTAACGGTTACGTTTCTTTTTCAGATTTGGACAAAGGCTGTCAGTTCAAAATCAGTTCTTGGATGTGCCCCTTGTCTCCAATGGTTGAGGTTAGGGTTAGATTTTCTACTTTGTACTCGTACTAATCTTAAGTGTGTATACTTAGCTTATTAGCTTATTTTCTTGTATGTGTGTAACAATGCCTAATGTTTGTACTTTTCTGCAGCAAACACATTTCCCCCTGGGATAATAAAGTCTACCTAACCTAATATAACCTAACCCTAATTGCTATCCTGAAAGACTCCACTGCCATCATGATAGCAATGCCTCAAAACTGGAAGAATATAATCATTCAGAAATGCTTTGTATCTATTGGCATTTACTACACTCCCTACGGGAATCTGTGCAGTTAAGATAAGCTGGGAAAGACACCAGTACCCTTTACTGTGGGAACAAGCATTTACGCCTATACACTTTAGTTAGTGTATGCCAAACACATACTCACCTTCTTGATAAGAAGAAAGTGAACAATTACTCATCTGTTTGTTTCCCAGTGCTCAATAAATCACTGCAAATTTCAATTTGCAAACAATTTTGTCAAATGGATACTAAAATTCATTTTATGAGCAATTTTACAATTGCAAAACTCACTGAAGAGTTTTTTGGAGTTTTAAATGTTATTTTGAGGTTGAAAACAATTAATACTGCTTTCTAAAGATACATTTACACTTCCAAATTTACCTGTGTTTTTTCTGCAGCAGCATAAACCAGGTAATACGTACCATACTGGTAAAAATCAGTTTCATTTAGGCCTCTCATTGACATCATGGTGGAGGAGTGTGGCACTTTTTTTTCTTTAATGTGACATGCTGCATATTTTCTGCACAAAGACTTGCTAAAATGCACCATCATGCACAATGCTGTGTCTTCTTCACAGGAAAACTCAGCCCTTGGAAAATTGACCCTACACCGCCCACCCGCCTTCGCGGTTACTTAGTAACCACCTTATTCAAGTCGAGGACATCTGGCATTTTTTCTTCATTTCAGATGTTTATTTGAATACTAAATGACAGGCAAGCATGTGCATGTGTAATCAGTACATTAAAATGCTTCAAGACAAGAACGAAACACCTTTCTTCTTGAGTGAATGGCAAAATATCACCGGACACAAAACACATTTTATTTCGCAAATAGTTTTTATGAAGTGAAACACTGAGAATTCGACATGAATTCAATTTTGCCCAAATCTTTCTATTTATCACTAATAACTGCTTGTCTTCTTCACACCAGGTGCAGTGCTCTGCAGCGGATACTTACCCCGGCACTGCAGCTAAAATATATATAATTTAGATTTTTTGCTCCAATCCTATTTTTCTGTTAATTTTGCAAATGATCTAAATCCAATATCAGTGTGTATAGATATCCATCCTGCAACTGCCCTGAGTAATAATAAAAGGAAATTGGTCAAACAGATTTGACCTAATAGATCACTATAAACACTAATGGCAAGCCAGCTGGCACACTACTTCACCCTGTTTTTAGTGCAGGATGTCTTCAAATTTGTCAGATCATGAAGACAATGAACAGAAAAAGAAAAATTGTAGTTGTTGCTTTGACTGCTGTTATCACTGCCTTATCTGTAGGCAGAAACCTGTGGAAACGAGAAAAAAATCCAGAATTTTGGAGGGTATGGTGTGAGGAGTTTTGATACAAAACAGTGGTTTGACCATTTCATTATGTGAAAGTGGACATTTGATTACTTATACCAACTTCAAGACTCAGAAATGAAGCATGAATTATACTATTTCATTCAAAAAATAGAACTAGGTTGTTGTACCATGTTAGCCATGGATGTGGTGAGAAGTCAAGCAAAATGACACCTTTTATTACAATCTTGCCTCAACAAGGGACCTGAGTTGCCTCGAAAGCTTGCATATTGTAATCTTTCTAACTAGACAATAAAAGGTGTCACTTTGCTTGACCTCTCACTACATTCAGAAAACACACAGCAAATTGGGCTGTACTGGCTGCCAAAACTCAACCCAAAATTTCCATTAACTCGATTACCTGGCTTTCTTTTCATTGGCTTGCTGAGTCAGTGCTGTTTTCCACCATGATTTCCAATGCAGAGATATGACAAAGGTCACATAAACAATGAAGTAAAATTAGATGGGGAGTTCAAATTTCCAGACAAGTGTTCAAATGCAGGTCATTTTCATGCTGTACAATCAGATTAGGTACCACATATGAAAGCGTTCAAGATCTGATTCCATGTGTTTCTGCGGTTCACATTACTCTAATAAGACTAGATCTGTACTAAATATTCAGTAAGCGGAAAAACAAGAAAGTAAGTTGTAGAGGGCCTTTGTAATAGGTGATATTAAAATGCTTCATTTATTATACTTCAAATCCAAGTGACCTTCAACCACACACACAAACACACAAACATAACCAATACAGCAACAAAATTCCTTTGTTTGCAGCAGATAAGCACCATTTGTCCCTGAAGCACAAGCCTTACTGTATTGGTGTAAGTTGACTTGTTTACTTGGTCCTATGTGGTGGTCCTGTAATTTAATGCGACTTGCACCTCTCCCTCTCGCTCTCGCTCTCTATCCCAGGAGCACCACTGTGCAGATCTACAGTACAATCTACAGCACTGATAACCTTAGTTGCATCAGATTTGGTTGGTACAAAAAAATTCAAATGCATTGTTTAAACTCACCTGACAGTTGACTTCAACTCCAGCTTCCAGCAGTACCTGAACAGCAGCTTTGTGCCCATTGCGTGCTGCCAAATGCAGAGGTGTGTGCTTGTTTGTATTGTAGATCATAAGATTAGGGTGACCATTTACCAGCATCTTAACCACCTGGAGGCGGCCATAGAGAGCAGCGAGATCAAGCGGTGTTTCTGATTTATTGTTTCTGATGGCCGGGTCAGAGTGTTCTTCCAGCAGGACTGCCACTACCTCTGAGTGCCCATACTGTGCTGCACAATGTAATGCAGTTTCATTTTCATTGTTCTGTTAACAAAAAACAGAAAGAAGCAAAAACACATGGTGAGTTTAAAAAACAGAATCAGGTGGAAAAATGAATCCTCCAGCTTCATTTTAGATCAGAGGACAGAGAGGAAATCTTATTGAAATATTCAGTGACAAAAAGTAACTCATTGGTTTTTTTTTGGATGTGCTATTTTTGTTTTTTGCGATGTATTTTTATCATAATATTCATGATGCCATTGAGGCACCATTGTATATAGCATCTTAGCCAGTGCCTTCATTTTCTGCATTATGTTCATGGATGTCACCATACTAGTGAAGTAGCATATCCAAGAGGACACTCTGTCCTGCCTCTTTTGATCAAATGTCACTGAATCACGCCAGGAGAACTTTCACAGCAGACTGCTCTTCGATCAAATGTATTTGTATTGTAAGTATTCTAAAAATTAAAAATAAAACAGCAATACATATTTTAAGAGATTGTTTAGGTACAAGAGACTAAATGTTTTCAAAATGGGATACCAAATGTTTCTGAAAAGAGGGACACCTTGTATCAAACAGTATAACTTTGCAACACTATGGGATATGACATCTAAACTTGGTACAATTATAGCTGATAGATTCTGGCACAAAGAAACTTCATTTCAGGGTTGTGCATCATGAAATGTCTTGGTTACATAATGTAAAATCCAGTTTTTTGGAGCGAAAATTCCTATATCATCTAATTTTTTTGTGCTTTATTTAGTTGATGCTGGTGTGAAGCAAAAGATTGTGTTGATGCAAAGACTTTTATTTTTAACTTTGAATTGTTATACTCACTACTCTTCAGTCATTTGAAGCTCCTTTATTAGATAAGAAGAACAATAGCTGTTCATTTTTGGATATGTATTTTAGTTGCAATTATGCCAAAACCTCTTTACAGCATAAAGGGTTAACTATTCCAAGTCTTTCTTCAGTTTTTCTTCTTAAATGCTGTATCTCTCACTGTTGCAGTCATCCATCCATCCATTATCCAACCCACTATATCCTAACTACAGGGTCACGGGGGGTCTGCTGGAGCCAATCTCAGCCAACACAGGGCGCAAGGCAGGAAACAAACCCCGGGCAGGGCACACACACACACATATACTAAGCACACACTAGGGACAGTTTAGGATCGCCAATGCACCTAACCTGCATGTCTTTGGACTGTGGGAGGAAACCTGAGCAGTCGGAGGAAACCCACACAGACACGGACAACATGCAAACTCCACGCAGGGAGGACCCAGAAAGCGAACTCGGGTCTCCTAACTGCGAGGCAGCAGCGCTACCCATGCCACCGTGCCACCCCTGTTGTAGTCATTATTTGTTAAATACATAATTTAGATGGATTGAAGCATGCTGCCATCTTTTATATTGGTCATGTGGAGACATCAAAAGGTGTGCTCTGCAACCTGCCCTAACCGCTAGCAACTGGCATTACTACAATAACATTAAAAACGATCAGCAATCAAAATATTGTGATGATCAGTCCATAGCCGAACTAGAAAACAGAAAAAAGTAGAATGTTCCACAAAAAAAACTAGCTAGAAACAACCGAGAAAACAGGTCAGAAAGTCGAGAATTTCATTTTCCAATAAAAAGAAATTAATTCCATTACTCCTATATTTACTTTCATTACGACAGAAGCACTTGGAGTTACAAAAATCTTCTGATTCACAGACACTAACTTTGTGGGGAAAACAGCAGACCATCAAGGTCAAAGAGACCTGAAAATAAGCGCATCTTCTCAAAGAAGACACACAACTCCGGTGTAGAAGTGACTAAGACATCAAGAGCCCGAAATCAAGACAAGCATCTTTCACTAAAAAATGAACAGTGGATTGGCTAAGAGGGCAAAAAACAAACAAACCCAAGTGGAAGAAATAATAGCAATGCAAGGCTTACTTTAGTGTTGCGGAAAAGAAAAGTTGTTCTCAAGTTAACAACTTTTATTTAATGTGTTAATCTGTGTAGCATCCTAAAGTAGCATACAAGTTACTTATTAAAGCATCATTTAGTTTTTGTAGTTGGACGATCATATAAATACCAGGAAGAGAGGATTGATCCAGAAACCTTGTTGCGTACAGCAGTGTTTCCCAAACTCAGTCCTGGGGACCCCCTGTGGCTGCAGGTTTTTGTTCCAACCAGATTCCTAATCAGTGACAACACCTGATAACACTGAGCTCATTTAATTAGCTGGTATTTTTTTTTCTTTTATTCTACATTTAGAAAAGCACAGCAGCATGAGTTTTACATTTATAAGACATTTAGAAATATTTCTGCTTTTGCTATAGATTTAAATGCTTAACTTTCTTTTGTTGATTTCATTATACTTTGCCCTTTCCCTGTGCAGTTTTTCCCCCTTTGTTGTATCTTAATAATGACAATTTAAAACGAGCAGAGCAGACACCAGGCAAACAACATACTGAATAATCAAAGGCTGCAACTACTTTAGAGTCAGACCCACTAATTAGTAAATAATGGATTAATTAAACAATTAGAACACCTAGAAAAGTAGAAATAAAATCAAGATGAAAATATTGTTAAAAACAAAAAAATACATTATTCCCATATAACTGCTTGGTACATTTTAATATAT
>JANRMT010062792.1:9395204-9481844 GCA_026402145.1 Polypterus bichir lapradei | reverse complement strand
GATAGATAGATAGATAGATAGATAGATAGATAGATAGATAGATAGATATTTCAGCACAATTGTGTCATTTTGGACAAGGCACAAAATGTTACCAGCAATGTACAACCATTTTTCATTCATGGCCCTGTCTATTTTTAAAATGCTTCCCCTATATAAATATAAAGAATGATTATTATTCCACTTTTGATCATATTTAAAGTATTTTTCAGAGTATATAAAACTTAAGATTCATGTTCAGCCACATCATCACTCCATCGCCTCCACGTGGCCCGGGGATGTGACTTACAGTAATTCCCAACAATCAGCTTGTTAACAACATTACAATAAAGCAACCCACTTGGTCCATGCATGTATAGGACACACTGCCATTTTAAAGCTCTCCTGTTGCTATATTCGATAATGAAGATGATCCCAAGAATGCCAATGAGAACTTCTTAGAAGCAGCAACTGCAGTAACGTGGACCCCCACTTGCTTTATTTTATAGTTTCCATTTCCTCCTAGCACATGTTTTGCAAATTAAAAAGTTTCAGATTTAATTAAAGATTTATATGCTTTAATTAGCAACATGAAAATCAATGAGAGTTAACAGCTACAGTAATTTTGACATAAATGCCCTGCCGAGCTGTCAGCAGAAAGCACCCTCCTTCCTCTGTGCACTCCATCAGTAATGCCTCCAGGACACATAAAGTGCTCAAGCAGCTTATTGCTAAAAAAGTGTCTGTGTGGCTGGAATTACACAGGATGTTCAAAGCCTACTATGGCCTCAGTCCATCCCTCAGTTAGTCAGACGCACTCGAATTAAGCATGCATTGTATCACTGCATCCTCAGGAGTGCTCCCCATGCAAAGGAGAGAGCTGGAATCTGGAAAGTTGTCAGATTAAATCCCATTACTGCCAGAAAGGATCCTACTCCATTGGTCCCTTGAGCAAGGCCCTTAACCTGGATGCTGTACAATGGCTTATCCCATGCTGTGACCTTCAAAGGTCATGTGAAAAGACAATTTCCACTGAGGGATTAATAAAGTATATCAAATCAAAATAAAAACAAACAAACAAAAGCGACTGGACATCATTAATATGCATCCTTTTTCTGCAGCTGATTTATCCAGTTCAAGATCATGGGGCTGGGGCCAATCTGTCACGGCCAATTCAGAATGAGCTGCTAGTCAATGACTGGCCTCAGACCTAAGTCCGGTCTCTTGCAGCTTGTAAGACAGCAGTACTAAACACAGCACCACCATGCCACCCAGATAATTATTATTCAGGTCTGAATTGTAATGACATCCGATGGATGCACCACAAGCAGCTACTGTGGCTAATCATACACCATCTGCTGCTTACCTGGTGGTCTTCCAATTTGTATAAATATAAGCTTCATGCCTCATTTCTACCATCCACCAGAGGCTGTGTAGAAACGCAGTCATAAAATGGATCACACGCCACCTGAAAACATTTTTCATAACCTCCCCATGTCCATATCGGCTTCTTCCGTACTGTCAAGTGGCCTGATGGCTGCAAACTGGCTGTGAAAGTCAGTGTGGATGACAGCATCAGGATACTCTGCAATGGCGTCCCGCTTCCTTACATATGTCTGCTACTGTCAGGAAAGGCTGCAGCACAACACAGCTCTGGCAAGAACATAGCAAGTACACATATACTGTATGTTCTGAAGTGTTACTGTTCTCCACGTATTATATATAAACTGTTATCTTTACTACTGAACCACTTAAAATCCCATCACGAAAACCTAAATGATCCTAAAGCACATTGTCAACTATTAACAGCTCATTTTCATATGAAATATGCAAGTCTATTACTCTTGATCTGTAGACTTGCTTCTATGGCATTTCTTTTTGAAACCTGAAAACAATGTTACCTGATGACTTAGTGCCACCACATGGACGTTCATCGTAACTGCAGCTTCTTGTTGGTAAAGAATTGTGAAAGGTGTTGATGCTGAAAACATAAAAATGAAGGACTAATGGACATCATGTACATTTGAGAGCTTAAACTGAAGTGCTCTGAGCATGGAAAAGCTGCTATATAAATACAATGTATTAATATTATTAAAAACATTTGAAAAGTGATTTAGGTTAGTAGAGGGGGTCCTGTGATTCTTATTAAAAGACAAATGCTCCTGTGTCAAACTATAATATATGTAGACAGCTCTGGGTTGCTTCCTGCAGTGCAACTAATGTTCTTCTCAGGGGACCTTACAATATTTGCAAACATCTGAGTTGTTTTATTGGCTAAAACACAAGGGGTGGTCCAAAGACTGGCAGCTCTTTGCTGTTTTGAAGTCAATTAAACCAAAGTACTGTTTATTCAGAAAATGAAGCAATAAGGGCTTAGTGGTTACACTCGGTTATTGACTGATTTGTAAACTGCTTAAAACAAAGTTGAGGAAACGCTCAATGTTTTACCCCAGGAAACCTTTCACTCTGTGTATCACAGCCTTTGATCAGTTATTTAACAATGCAGCCACAGTCAAGGTAAACTGAGAACACTCTGCATCATCCAAATGGACTATACTCTTGAGCCTACTGTTTAATGCAAGCTTGGAAAAATCAATCATTAGCTAGTTGTTCACTTCACTGCCATGAAAAGCAAGCCATCTGGTGTTGATAAGAATGAAGGTTTGTCATTACAAAATCTTGTTATTGCCATTTTGTGGTTAAAAGGGAGCTTGCAGTAGAATGTCTGCACTCAGTTACCTAACTGACAGCCTAAATCGATTTCTAGAATTCCTGTTCTCATTCCAAATATTACTCACACAGACTACTGAGGGGCGTATGGAGCGTGCAGAATTTGTTGAATTTGCTACAGTATATTCCCTTGACCTCTGCTGTTTTAGTATTTAGCATAACAGTGGCAGGCACTCTTAAACCACATCAAAGTCATTCTGAAGCAAAGTCTATGCCAGCCACCTTAAGAGAAGGGCAGGAGTGGCAGTCTATGACAAAGCACATTCACATAAACCCATGTGCTCAGTTAACTTAATTTGTACATCTTTGGAGATGTGAGACAAAAAATGGAGTACATGAAGAAAAACCCATGTAGGCATGAGAACCTGCAAATGCAACATAAACAGCAAATACACACAGGGTTTAAAGTCAAGATGCTGAATCTACCTGGTAGCAATAATAATCAATGTGCCACCATGCCACCCACCCAGCAGTTTACACAGCTAATACTCATTGTTGTTCTACAGAAATATAAAGCATGAACACATAGAATAATTTACAAGCAAGAGTCTGTGGTTAGAATGTTCTGAAACAGGCCTATGAGGTAATAAAATAATCTCTTGTGGGAGATAGTTTGCTGCAGCAAATAAGCTACCAACTTGGTGAGTTGTCTTACATTTGACCTGCATTTGTGTATACTAATGTCTTTTTTATCTTGTATTAATATCTGTTATTCTTCACTGTACATTTCAGCCCTGCACAGCATGCACTACAGCCCCTGACACAGTTTAAACATCAAAATAACAAAATCCATTCATTATCAACTCAAGTTATCCAGTTTACGGCCATAGGAAGCCTGTGCCTACCCTAACAGGACCAGCAACCAACACTGGAGGGATGTTCATTTTTAATATATACTAGCAAAATACCCATACTTCGCAGCGGAGAAGAAGTGTGTTAAAGAAGTTATGAAAAAGAAAAGGAAACATTTTAAAAATAACGTAACCTGATTGTCAATGTAATTGTTTTGTCACTGTTATGAGTGTTGCTGTCATCAAGGATTTGATTATCATTATTTCTTTCAATCAGGTTCATATTTGGAGGACGTGTTGTGTTCAAGTTACATTCCATGTTTGTCAACCGTTGTAAAGATAGCAGGTTGCATTCAACGAAGTGTTCACTACCCAAATCGCTACTCGTGAATGTAAAATGTTTAACAGGCATTCCCAGTATTAACTTTGGATTAGCCTGCGAAAATTTAGCGGCAGCGTGTCTATGAACTTGTGGAATCTCTTGCGAGTATTTAGCGACAGCGTCTTGTAACGGTTGTCACATATTTTTTTATTGTGTGCTTTTAACTGTTTCTGCCACGTGCTTGCTTCCTTTTAGAGATTATGTCCCAGTAATTAACTGTCTGTGGGATATCTCTTTAAGAAGAATTGGGGGCCAAACTACGCCTCTGGGTCCTTGCTAAATGTACCTTGGTGTGACGTAAGGGGAACTGACTGTAAAAAGGCAAGGAGGCGCGTATTTTGAAGGAAAAGGGAGAAGAGAACGAAGGAGCGGAAAAGTGAGAAGGAAAACTGATAAAATAAAGAGCTGGGCAGGTGAATGGAAAGAAGCAGCCAGCGGTAAAGCAAGGGAGACTTCGTAATAAGGACGGTTGGGTGCACAAAGAAAGGGGTGCCTGCTAACCTAAAAGGGATATTCGGAACTCAAGGCTTTATTTGTCTGTTGCGTCGGCCATGGATGGACACTAACGCCGAGTCACCCGGGTGAGACGGACTTCATTCTTCAATAAAGGAACTGTCGCTGAGCCAGTGAGATTGCTTCTTTACATGTAAATTAAGTAAATGTGTCCGCAGCACACATCAGGATTGGGCGCTGGATTTACTGCAGACTTCCCAGGCCGTGTCATTATAAACTTTTAAAACAAAGTTCAGATAAAGGACTGGGGAACGTGTGGGGATTGTGTGTGTCTGGGTGTCTAATTTATATGTGTATATAGTTGTAATATAGGTTAAGTACATGTGAATATATTTGCGCCGTTTATAAATAAGATATTCTTTCCGTTTCTTTACCTTGCTTTCTTTCTTTCCTGCTTTCTTGCATTCTTTCGTTTTCTTTCTTTTTTCGCCGTTTTCTGGGTAACATATTATAAAGTGTTTAAGGGGGTGGCAGATTATTTAGGAGTTGTATAGTTATTATAGATTAGTTAAGGATTGTTTAAAGGGTGTTTATTGTTTTGTTTGATTTATAATATATATATATTTTTTTGATTGTTTAAAGAATTGTTGGGGTGATTATTTCCTTTTCTCCTAAAAATTCACAAAATCCAACTACAGCTGAGGATATCAAATTGGGGCTAAGGTTATGTCGGTTTCTGTTCCTAATAGAATTAATTTTCCTAAGAGTAGGAGATTTTTGTGTGTGGTGGGCTCCTCATTAAACTTAAGAGGAACTCGCTACAGTCTCTATGAACTTGTGTATTAGCCCGCGAGTATTTAGCGGCAGCATCTCTATGAAGTTGTGGATTTGCCTGCAAGTATTTAGTGACAGCGTGTCTATTAACTTGTGAATTTTTCTGCGAGTATTTAGCAACAGCATCACGAAGTTGTTTCCATCTAGTTGCATCAGAAAATGTACCACAACGTCTGACACGCCTCCTTTTTACTGTTTTCTCATAGCTTGGATTGCTGCTGATGGATGGCCTTATATGGACAGGCAGTCAATTACGTAGGAGGCGTGGGGATGGCCGACGCAATATAGGCAGGCAGCCAACTACGTGGGAGGCGTGGTGATGGGGGACACAACTCCGCCTCACACGGCGACTGAGCTGCAGGCTATGGCCGTATATATGTACGTAAGTAGGATTCAGTTATGACCGTTACGTGTAGAATTTCGAAATGAAACCTGCTTAACTTTTGTAAGTAAGCTGTAAGGAATAAGCCTGCCAAATTTCAGCTTTCTACCTACACGGGAAGTTGGAGAATTAGTGATGAGTGAGTAAGTGAGTCAGTCAGTCAGGGCTTTGCTTTTTATTAGTATAGATGAATTTGACGATGCAGGTTCCACTCCATGATCCCATCTTGTTTCTGGGAACTAAACTTTCTGCAGTGCATCAAAGTTAATAAATAAATAATCCATAAAAAGCAGTGAATTGTGGAGGTTAAAAACAAACTAGAAAAAATCCTTTAAAAACAACAAGGTTAAAACAATGGCTGGAAGCAGTCTTTTAAAACAAAGCCCGGTGCCTTCTTTTACTGGTGACTCTCTTGTTTCTCCCATCCAGGCTATGTGCCAGGGGAGTCACTCTACATGCAGCTGACCTTCTTCACTTCTCTGGTCTGGTGGCCTTTCTGATCCCTGGCTCCGGTTCTGCTCACCCAGACCGAGACTTGGGCTCCCCAACGACCAGGACGGTCGCGCTGGGGTTTCCATTTCCCAAGTCCCTGACTCCCGCTGCCTTCGCTGCGGCAAGCCAACCTTCTCCCAGTCAGTCCTGCTCTAAAAAAGGGCTCACCAGGAGCGACCACTACTGTCGGCCCTTGGGTACCAGCCAAACACCGCACTCGGGTTCGCCCCTCCCAGATGCCAGCAATCAGTGCGTGTCTGAGCTCGCTTGCTCGCTCGTTCTCCCTCACCGGCTCTGTCCTGCTTCCTGCCATGTTCTTCACCCTTAACCTCTCTTCACGCTTTTTTTTTTTTCTTTCTCTCCCCTCTCATCCACCTTGCGCTTCTATTATATGATCTGGGGGCATGGATCAGGTGTGGTAATTAGCAACACCCAGCAACAATTATGGATGTGGATGAGGGCGGCAATTATTTATTTAAAAAGTGGCCCTGTTGACTTGAGCTGTGGACCCGCTACACCACAATGTGTGGGAGTCTGTATATTAACACAAGTGATTGTATCCTACTTAGATTACAAAGAAAATATAATATCAGTGGCATTTAGTGATGAAACCAATAAACAAGCAAATCAACAATAAGATAAATGACAAAAGCAAATGAAGTCAAGAAATGTGAACGGCAAGGTTAAAAAGTAGCAAACATTAGTCAGGTCATCAAAGGTAAAGCTCAGAAAAACACCATCTCATTCTTCTGGTGAGTTTTCCCAGGAACAATTCCCCCATGAGAGTTCTGTTCAGCACACATGTTTTCAATAAGAAATGACTAGGTCACTGGGGCACATTTACTATTTAAAATCACGCGTCCATATTTGCATTCTTAGCAGCTGAAACGACACTGCCTAGACCTGAAAAATACTGCAAGTGGTGCCACGTCCTCAGCGAGCCACAGAGTCCTCGCTTTTTCATTCCAAACATTCATCTCACTGTTGGTTCATTGCAGACGTTCAATATTCTTATCAACCACGTCACTATTTAAAAAAAGCCTTAGAAACATGACTGTGCTGAAAAGTATGTGTAAGTGTATATTTTAGGATTAGAAAAGCACTGGTGTCTGTCAAGTAATGAAAAAAATGAAACAGGTGAAGAGTTAGATCACCAGTGGATCAACCAGTTCAGATCTGCTTTAACAGGCAGACACGGAAACCATGAAGAGTATGGTGCCAGCCAAAAAATTGAATTCATATAAAAACGAAAAAAGTCCTCCTATGCTCATCTTCTTCTTACAGAAAGCTTTGTACAGTACAGATATATAGTCATCTATGGAGTAGGGATGGACAATAAAACGCAATTAAAGATAACTTCAATATGCAACTAAGCTGTGCACATAACAAATGTACTTGTCTGCATTCCCAACTAACATAGTAGCCCTTCTCAGAAGTCCAATTGGCAGTGAAAGAATAAATGCTAAATGAAAAAAACAATGTGGATAATCGATTAGCCAATTTCCTGCACTTGATTATCAATTGTTGCTTCAAAAGGAGGTAGGAACTTGGAATCAGTGGTTACATGGCAGAGGCCAACCACAAAGAGGACACTGACTCAACACAGTAAGCCTTCACTTACTTACTTGAGGTCACCAGAGAAAGGAAATCCAGACTAATATGCACGTCTTTTGGATGGAGGAGGAAAACTAGCGAACCAGAAGACGAATTTGCACACAGACACAGAAAGAATGCTTATATTGTGCACACTGACAGTGTGCAGGCTGGGATGTGAACGCAGAACACTGCAGTGCTAACCAATGCGGAATCATTCCATCTGTCCTGACATTATGTTTTTCAAGATCAGTCCTGGATCCCTCCCTGTGTGTGTCTGCAAGTTTTCATCCCAAGCATCTCACAATAAGTGGGTCATTTTACTTCTCTTTGATCTCATTATTTAACTAGCTGTTCTTTTCTTTCTATTCTCCTATTCTGAATTAAGAAAAGCACAGTAGTGTCGAGTCGTACATTTATAAGAAACTTAGAAATAATCATTATTTTTGCTATAGTTTTAAGGTCTTCCTTTTGACGTTTTCCTACTAATTGACCTTTTTCTGTGGAGTTTGCTCTTTTAATTGTGTCCTAATGATGACAATTAGCAGCAAGCGGAGTAGACACCAGGGAAAATGACTAAATGTCAGAAGTCTGCAGCTACTTTAATGTCACATCCACAAGTGCTCTAGTAAATAATGGCTTAAACAACCTGAACACAGGCAAATGAAAATGGTGATAATAAAAATGTTAAACACCAAGATAAAATACAACAAAATTACCCGAAGTCACATGCATACATGCTTGCTACATTCAGATTAAATTTAGCCAATTTGTTTTTTTTAATTTCTGAATTGCTACCAAACATCAACTTACTGTTAACAGGAAACAGCTGGCTTAATTAAGAACGGAATCCAATTAAAAAATAGAAGTTAGACAGGAAAAAAAACTGCAGCCACAGTGGACCCCAGTACTGAACCTGAGAACCTGGGTTAGACCTCTTTTCATGTTAACCTTAGATGGGACGACTCTGTGTAACTGTCACAATGGGTGAACTGCAAAATCTGTACACTTCACCAGGTCATCTAGGAGTGGAAGTACAGTATATGCATATAAATCTTAAATTAAGCTTACTAGGAATTTCCCATTAATGGGGAATAGTTGATACTTCCAGTTCTCATCACAAATGTGCAATATATCCTTTAGATGCAGGATGTGACCATATGGGGTCATGAAGCTACTAAGCATCACAGACTTTGATTTAAATATCTGGAGGACGTCAGCTCAGCTGGATGTTCCTTTTGCCCAGTATTAAGATTTCTCACACAACATTTTAGTAGGAGGTGTTGTAACTCTTAGAAGAAACTGGGAGGTTTTTTTTTTTTTTTTACCAAACCACTACTTTTATTTATATGTTTTATGTTATTTCACATGCTCAGAGCACCTTCATTTTTTGAGACATTTTAAAGAAATTTTAGAAATATAAATATTATTGAATGAAAGATATCAGGTTGATATTTTTGGGTCAACCTTATTTTGAAATTTTAACAAATACTGTATATTCCATAAAATCAATAATCTGATCTTGACTAATTCAAAATACAAATACTTTTATGCTCATACTCAACAATAAAATCATAAAAAATTATGTCATGCTTCCATGGATTAAACAAGTGGACACAATGAAGGATACAGTTAGGAGTAATGCAACAAGTTTAACAAAAACCCAAAAATAAACAAAGTAAACAAGTTACCATTTCCTAACCATCTTTGCATATCAACACAGACTTCAAGCAGACTTTAAACCAAAGTGTGCTCCATTTGTAAAATGAGATGAAGATTGTGAACGATCTACATATTACTACCGATAATGACAACTGTTCTGTTTAAATACTCTTGGACCTTTCAGGAATTTTTGTCACAGTGTGCCATTCTTGGCCTCTTGATGCCCACTCTGCCCTGAATAAAACTCTGACGGACTACATGCCAGAAAAGTAAATTCCATTTTTTTCATTTCAGAGACCAAGATAAAGGAACTAAAATGAAAACTGACTATGGCCTAATTGGTCCCAGATAAAAATGCTGGAAACACATTTTTTATGTGAGAATCAGTTAAAGAAGAATGCCACAAAATGTATCAGAGCTTCTAATAACAGAAAGATTCCCATGGTGCTATGCAACATCTGATTGGACCAGTAAACGGCTCCCATGCCATTCGCGTATAGTTTAACCTCAAAATATGTGACTGCTTCACCCTTTCAAAACCCTGAATAAGTTTCTCACAGATAGTGTGACTTTATTACGGACTCAGTTTCCAAAATACACAGAGGACCCATTTCTCAAAATAAGCAGTGTCTCCTTTCCTGGAAAAGATTCTTCCTTTTTTTTTTTTTGCATCAATCGTATTACAGAATGAGATTAATAATCTCCAAACCAAACATTTATGAGATGCCTTAGGGTGCTAAAACATGATTCTCCTACTAAGGTGTAGACATATTTATGATTGTTGTTTTTACTACTTCAAAGCATTATTATACCATTTTATGAAATAAAAACATAGATATGCTCAGGACCCCATCATTCATGGTTGTAAGTTTCCTAGTTATGCAATGTTTTTTCTTTCAAATTGTCTTCCCTATATTAATAAAAAAAATGTAAAAAGCAGAAATCTCTTTTGCACTTCAAACAAGAACTATTTTTCAGCCTACTTAAAACGGACGTGACTGTTTGACATATGATCTGTTTAAAACTTGAGAGAACTTTAAAATCTAGAAATTGTCACTGTGATGTTGTGGAGGACCATCTGTATCCAATAAGATTTGAAGCTGTTTTGGGTGCTTTTGGTAAATCCAGCCTTGTCAAACAGAAGTGACACGTCAGACAATTTGTGGTCTAAGCAGCGCTTCTATTAAAGTTCAAAAAAAATAAAACAAAGAGGAATACTTCAAACTGTGGTCCCACCATCCACTAGCCATTACTGGACTACTTCTTTAGATAACCAGCTATTGTTTTTCTCCCTTAAGTTCCATGTTGCTCTTCTGCCGACCGCCTTTACATTCTAGCACTCTTTAAACGTCAGTTTGATCTATAGAGCTTATCTTGATCCTAATTAACCCTGATTACCAAAATACTTTTTGCATGAAGCAATTAATGGGCCATTTTAGTTTATTTAAAGCTTAAAAGCACCCTTTGATCTCCGCCATGAGCAAATTAAAGTAGTAGCCATGTAAATTATTTATGAAAACTACATGAAATATATAAGAAATTAAAATATCACAAACTGCCTATGGATATGTATGTTTGATATTTTCTAATCAAAATCCCTTTTAATATAAAAAGGCTCAAGAATATATTTTGGGTTCTTCCTGTCCAGCAATGATTATATATTTTGTATGTTACTTTAACAGATTATGCTGCAGGGCACACAGAATCATTGCTATTTATAAGGAAAGAGAAATCATATCAGGTTCACAAATGTTGTTACCCTCTCTCACTCTTAAATTAACCATCCTTGAAAAAGGTATCTCCACTGGACGCCGCATTATAGCAGAGGTTCTGTTTACTCTTGACTTCTTCCTGAGGTCAAAACACAGCAGTCATACTCATCGTCATGGGCTGATAAAATCAACTGATCTAAAGAGGAACTTCTGTAAGATGAGTGGAAAGCATTGTGATTATCTGAAAGGGTTGTGCTCCATCATCCTTAACCCTAAAACAGATGAGTGAATTTATGGAAGAATGGATATATGCTGTATTTAATTATATACTGTATATGGATGAGAATAGATGGCCACACTGGTGAAGGGTCCCAGGTAGAAACAGGCACTAAAAAGATAGGTATGCCAATCTGGAATGGTGCCAACAGCTTTCTGAAGCTATTCTGTTCCTATTGAATTCCTTGGGCAGAACTTAAAGCACTATGTCTGGTAATGACCAGAAACTTCTTATCATCTGCTTAATCTCACCTACACGGTAAAGAATTTTGGTGGCAGCATCATGTTATAGGGCTTCTCCTCAGTGGCAAGGACAATGAGACTAGCAATTATTCAGTGAACTCTGAATGCAGCCAAAAACAAAGAGATCCTTGAAGAAAACATGCTTTGCAGTGCACACAACCTCGAATTGGGACAACAGTCCACATTTCAGCGTGACAATGATCCGAAGCATACAGCTAAGACGACACTGGAGTGGTTTCAGGACAAGTCTCTGACTTTCCTTGACTTGCTTATCCAAAGCCCAGGATTAAACTCCTTAGAACATCTGCAGATGGCAGTTCACTGACACTTCCCATCCAGTCTAACAGAGTCTAGCAGAGTGCCTCTGCCAGGAAGAATGGGATAAACTGGCCAAATCTGAATTAAGGGTCTCAATACTTACATGTATTAGAGATTTCAACTTTTGATTTTTAATAAATTTACAAATCTTTTGTAAAAACATGTTTTCACTTTGGAGTTATGGGTTATTGAGTATAGAGTGAGGGGCAAAATGTATTCAGTTAAAACTAAACCTACCATGCAACAATGGGTGTAGAAAGTGAAGTGGTCTGAATATTTTTCTGAATCCATTGTATGTATATACTGTATATATTAAAAAATATAACATTACTTTAAATTCAGACTTGCAGGAGGTTCCAGGCTATTCTGATTTCACTGAGTACCCTCCTGCATGGAAGTTTATCTGCACTTCTTATGGTTAGGGTCTTTGAGGTGAGGATTTCTATCGTTAGTTTTTAAATTCAGCAATTTTTTACATTGCGCCTTTTTCTGGCACCATCTTGTTTTCACAGATGTCGCCATTTTGTAGTATAACTGCCACAACATTTCCAAGGAAATTAACTGGAAGCACACAGCATCTGACATCATAGAGAGCAACACCACTTCCTGGTACCCAAGATAACAACTGTCTGGAAAAAGAATTAACAAGTGCCTGCAGTTACTGGTTTGCTGGTTAAAGCAACGTTTTGCTTCATATGTACAATTACAGTACATTTTCTGGATTTTGGTTTGAGCTTAATAAAAGATTAGATGGACTTTTCATCTTAGCATGATTAGCATGTTTTGATTATGTTTCCTGTCTCAGTCTTCACCTTTAAAATTTCTCCCATTTGCCTTGCCCTGCAGCTGTAGACACATACATATACTTGACAGATACACAAACTTATATTTATACTGCGTACAAGTGTTCTGTTCTCATACCATGTATAATACATATAAGAATTGGTTAGAAATAGAGTATTGAAATTATTACCGTACATACTAATATAAATATTTATTTTTTTATAATCTTTACGAGTCACAAGTGTTTTCTAGTATTTTGCCCTTTCTAAACACTTCATCGCCCCATTGTCTACTTATTCAATACCAGTATTCTGTTCCAGCCCAGCCTAGTGGATTTAAAGTGCTTTTTGTATGTCTTTTGTGTTTTTATTTTCAGAAAAATAGCATGGAAATTTATCAAAAAGTTATAGCCTAGAGCCATATGGGTCACAAAAGAAATACAAACAAATGAAAGAAAAGAAATACTACAGCTGCCCTGAAGGCACTGAAGCATATATATATATATATATATATATATATATATGCCTATTTTTTAGAAGAAATCGGTATATAAAAATGAACAAATACTCAAGAAGTTCTATTTAATGTAAAAGTCTCCCACCATTCAGGTTCAATTTAATGACAATTCTTTTTTCCTAAAGCTGAAAAACTACAGTGAATGCATTTATAATGAACACATTATAAGTATTTGCTTTGCAACAAATGTACTTGCTGATTTTGTGAACAATGACTTTGTTGGAAGAATTCTAAAGACACCATAAAAATTCTTGAAGAACTGGCCAAGGAGGAATCATGAAGAACTCTGATTGAGTTATGTGTGAGAACAACCATCAGTAATGGCTTGACAATGATGTCCTGCAGATAAGAGCATCAGTAGCCATTCCCCATTTTGAATAGTCCAAACACGTAAAAAAAAAAAAAAAAAAAAAGTGCAGTGATTAAATAAATATACTGTACTGAGATGCCCAAGTTTTCCCAACTATTGGTGTTTTAGTGCTGCTTGCTGATCAAGTCGTCTTCCTCCCTGCTAACCTTTTACCAGCCAGATACCCCTTGACAGAGTTCACGCCTGTAGGGTGTGAGTGAAACTGGGCAAACCGAGTGAATCGACAGCAGTGGGGATTATTAGAATACGTGTCATGACACTGGCAGCAGCATTCTGCAGCAGCCAATGATTACTGCTAAATAAACAATAAGGAAAGAGCAAAGGAATTGCAGGCTAAAATCGGCATCTGAGACGGAGAAGTAACTTCAACCCACAGATACAATTATGCAGTTAACTTCTTACGGAAAAGGATTCTACAGCATGCATTCATTTTGTTGTAATTAAGATAATGGAGAATCTGGTTCTCAAAAATTAGATGCATAAAATACAATGACAAAAATGCTGACAGATGAAAAACCTGTACATAATTGCAGGTTTTGTAAGCACAAGAGCCAGAGAAGAGCAGTGAACTCTTTTAAAGGAATTTACACAAATCAGCTACCTGCAATCAAGATTCTAATGGAAAGCTTTTTTATATGAATATTGCAAATCATTCTTTTAAAAAGATCTGTAGATAAAATAAAAAAAAAAAAAACAATAAAAATCATTTCGGAAACATCCAATGTATCAGGTAATCAAAAACTGATAATGAAAAATCACAAAGAAGCAGACTTGAAACACTGATAGTAGAATTCCACCAAAAAGCAAAAGCCCTGCTTGAACAAAATAGGATTCATCTAAAAAGCTTTGATAACAGCCAAGAAAAATGTAAAGCATAAAATAGCACCTGCAGGCCAATTGCATCTGTTTATTTAAAAAAGCAATTTCTGTAGACAAGGTTAATGTAGCATGTGACTGGAGAACACATCTGTCCACACACACACATAGGAAATGCAATCATTCAGTAGATCAGAAATCCAGTAGTTCTGGAAATATGTTGTCAAAATTTCTAGTTTCAAGAAATAAATATTGTATGTTAAAGCAACAGCACACCATAAATGCAACATACAAATAGGTGAACTCCTTTACGTGTTACCTGAACGGTGAAAAAAATTAATACCTCCACAGCACAAACTATGAGTTATGCTCTTTAGAACTGCATCCTCAGCATAGTTTTAGGCTAAATGCTAGTTGTCCTTAGATCAATTATCTGCTACTATTTACCTTGTATAATAAATAAAACGTTTCATTGTAATGTACATTTTAGACATTGTGTGTCAAACAATGCAAGAATTGATTAAAGGAGTATTCACTGACTGTAATAATTAAACCAAGATGTTACTGTAAGGGAAGCACTTGAAACTCTGTATGAGTACATTTTTGGTGAAGGACACAGCTGTAAAGCTGTTCACATGTAGGCAGGCACTCCTTGCATATGACATAGGGTGAGGATAGGGTGAGTAAATGTTTGCAGGAGCTTAAGATAAAGACATTGTAAAACCTCCCTGTCACAGCTTCAATCAAAGCAACATAGAGACTAGTGATGAGTTTGCTTCGTCTTGAGTTTGGAAAAATCACAGAAATATTTGTGAATTCACCAGACTCCATGAAATGAACTTAATGGAGACTGAGGAACTAAACTAGTTTAGATTGGATTATAATGGTGTTTTAAGTGTACCAGAAGGCTAGGGAAGCATCTGCCAACTATGCTGTACTGATTATTGTGGCCAAAAATGTGACCTTAGCAGTACTGAGACGCAGCAGGGCTAAACATTGTGCCACTATGACTCAAACAACAAAATACAATGATGAAGTGATAACCACAAACAAAATAAAACAAATGGCAATAAACAAGCTATTTATATATATTGTAGGAGGCATACGGGATGGACAGGGATCCCAGCAGGAAGTTGGGAAGATTCCTTACCCGGACAGGAGGCCCCAAGAATACAGAAAGGCATCACAGTCAAGAAAAGGAAGGAGGTCGCACCCGGGCAAGGCTTCACTGGGGGATGGATGGACAACCCAGCCGCATGTGGTTCCAGTACCAACCCAGGATGTTAGAAAAGGGAAGGACAGAGAAAGACTGTCACAGAGGGATATCTAGGTTACCCAGGTGCTAGATGTCATTAGTCCTCCTTGACAGTGCCCAGCATGGAATGCTGGGAGATGTAGTCTGGCAATACAGTCCTGCTGGGGACCATGGGTGCCACAACGTTGCTCTGTAGGAAGATACGTGCCCCGATTTATGGGACTTCCATATGACCTGTAAGTGCTTCCATCAAGCAGTGGCCCTGGCACCAGAAGTACTCCTGGGTCCTCAGTAAAAGGGCTTGCACTCCCTTATCCAGGTAAGTTGGAGCTGGCAGGACGTGGAGCAATACTTGACTGGAGTAGGGCAGTGTGGTGGTGAAAGGAGAGGTGACTGAGAGAAGATTTGTACAGAGAAAAGACTTATGTTTGTGCTTGTGCTACTTGGTGGAGGTACTTTTTGATATTAAATCCATTCATTATTTGAACCCGGTACTCGTGTTCATGTTGGAGTTTGGGGCTTGCTGACGGCCAACTTCTTTCACAATATATATATCATTACACTCACAGAGTTCCAGTCTTTGGGGATGCATTGCTATGCACATCAATAAGATAAAACACCTTCTAAATAGAAGTCAATCTTTTGTTGTTATTATTATTTCACATGGTCACCTGTGTTTTCTTTCTCAGGGTGGGGGAGGCTCCACTAAGGCTTGTTTTGAGCACTTAGCTCCAACATATAGCTAATTATACATGCAAATTAGCCATGTGGTCCTGTGCTGCCCATGCACAGGAACATTTCTATATATCGGGTGGCAGTACGCATATTTGCAGTAACAAATACCATGCTGCAATAAACAACGTGGTGTCCATGTGCTGTATTGTTAAACGTATGACGAACTTTCTGTTAAGGAGCAAAATTACACAGGGATTCTTAATCCAGCTTTGCTGACAAAGTGTCCTTTTTGGCTTCCTTTTAAGTGATTCCACCTCAGTCCTGAGTCAGTCTAACCTGTTGACTTGTTTCTTGCTGATTTTGCTATCTTTTTGGTCCCTTTTTCAAAATACACAGGGTTTACATCCAAATTACCGTAACGCTTCATCTTTCTCATATGTTTTAACTTACATCTATCTGTGAAATGAGAGAAATGGAGCATTTTCATTACTAACCAGTGCTGTGCAGAATATTGAAGCATATTGGCACTAGTGAAGAAATTAGGTAAAAATTAGCTAACAACAAAATCTGTGGAACAAGTCCAACATCAAAAGGCCATCTGTGAGAACAAAGCCTCAGCCATGTCTGAATTTTATAGGTAAGTAGGAAGCACTAATGTCCAATAATTTTTAATATTGCTTTCGCTAGAAAATTGTGTTGACAATGTTTAAAAGGCAATTTTAATTTAGTCTTCATAAATAGTCTATTAATGCTTAGCTGCATAGATTAGTTCCATGAACTGTTATGAGATATTCCAACAGAACGTCATGTGAAATATTCTGCATGTACAAGGAATCAAGCTGGAATGGACTTTGTGCTGATTTACTAAAGCACAAATAGTTAAAGAACTCTATTGTCACTTTGATAAATTACAATTTTAAAATGAATTCACACTATATAGTATAAAGCAATGTGACCCTCACAGAAAATCAGCTAAGAAAATGAGGTGAGATGAATATATGAAGTTAGAGTTTGATTTAGTAATTTTAAAGGTGAACAATGTGTTGTACATTCTGATTTAAGATCTGACCTGAAATGTATAGCAAAAATTTTTAAACAGCTTGAGACAAAGGGCTCGTTTATACTTCACGCTCGGAACGCGTACTCGCCCGCATTATGGCTGCATCCTCTGAGCACATCCTCAGAAATTAATATGATGCGTGCACGAGTTGCAGTACCAGCAAAAAGTCGGGGGGCGCAGTGTGTTAAAAGTTGGAATGTGACGTCAGACTCTCTGGTTACTATCTACATGTGACAGAAAGTCGCTATGCAGATCCTACAAGATCGATGTGCGCGCTTCGAGGTTTGATGTGGTGAAGCAAAATGGCGACATATAAATGCATTCGTCGTGCTTTTATATTCAAGCGTCACATATTCTCGATCGTAATGACACAATACATTTTAAAAGTCTCACATGCCGTCTTCTGTGCCTTCTTTTTTTTCTGGGGCTTCCTCCAGACTTGACAGCAGCAACAAACAGCAATAGATCATCACACAGAACACATTAAATTTATGATATTCCAACTCTCTGCACATTTAGAATCCTAAGATTTATACTTGATATCACTTTCATGATGAAATGCATTAAAGTATGTATGTTACATTTTACAGATAAATCATTAATTTTGTTTAAATAATGAATACTGTTAATAATTACACACATGGGGGTGACACGGTGGCAGAGCGGTAGCACTGCTGTCTCGCAGGGAGTCACGTCGCTGGTATTCATTGCCTGGAGTTTACATGTTTTCCTGCTGGGTTTCCACAGTGTGCTCTGGTTTCCTTCCAAAGATATGCAGATTTGGTGACACTAAAATGATGCTAGTGTATGTGAGTGCTTGTATTCACCTTGCGATGAGCTGATGCCCATTCAGGGATTATTTCAGCCTCATGCCCAATGCTTGCTGGAATGGACACATCCCTGGATTGATGGATTTAATTATTAAATATCCTTTTCTTAGATATTGTGGTACGGTGTCATCGGAATTTAATGGGTGTTCCAGGCAATTCATAACACAGCGAAGCCGAACCTGTTCTCACCGTGATAATACAGTATCTCGCACTGCCACCTGGTGGATTCCTCCAGATTTCCATAAAGTATGTGCGCAAGTATAAATAGTACAGCGTCCGCTGCAGCATGCGTCACGTGAAGTATAAACCCGGCCTTAGTGGTTTTATATATGCACCCACATATTCAGCGCTATATAATCATTGTGGATACTTAATTCCTAACATTATTAGGGTGGGCTACAGCATAGAGATCTAAAACAAACTAAGAGTTAACATTATCTTAACTGGTGAATCTATATTGACCCCCCATATGATGGTTATGTGGAAATATACTGTCAATCTGCCCTGAGATAGACATTTGCACTAGCTATTCATGATCATGAACTCAAGTGTTCGAATTTGAAAATGGACAGAAAATAATTGAATAGTCTTTATATATAATATGCTACCATGGCTATCCGTTTGTCTGTCCAGGATTTTAAGTCACTTGTAGCTCGCAAAACGTTTGACCGATTGACCTGAAATTTGGGCCACATATACTACGTGACGTCTACTATCCACTGTCGGGGTGATGATTGACCTGCAAGGTTATACTTCTTTTTATTTTTATTTTATTCTTGAATCACCTCTTGTCAGCAGCCAGCAGGGTGGCCGTGCGGTGCATGCATACGGGCACTGTTCTCATCCCTACCACCTTCGCCGTCACTTCCCCTACCTCTTCATATCTTAAATCATTCTTGTGGCAAATTGAAGACTTAAGTGTCAGCTTTAGTGAAAAATTAAAGAAAACGCACTAAATAATTGTAACACAAACACTGACTTTATCAGTTTTAACGCGAAAAGGTGCCGACGAAAGAAGAGAAGAAGTGGGCCGCTAGGATGGAGAAAACAAGAGCTGCTCAGGAAGCAGCAAGCGCATCAACCTCTGAGCAAACAAATGTTAAATGTACAGAGAAAGAGTATGAAAACTATGAATGCTCAAGCCAAGTGTATTCACTCCACGTTATCGTGCAGTGTGCCATTACTGGTTGTCTATAATTAGATGCCTGGATAATTCAATTGGCAGTGATGTATTCTATAACATAAAATAAGTTTTCAATGCAAAAGTGATCAAGATAGGTACTATATTTGCCGTAAAATTTAATATTAGGATGGGAAGCATTTTGTGAGAAATAATTCTCAGGGGCATCAGAGGAAGGACTATGAATTGGCATAGGTAATAATACAATTTACACTTCCCTAGTCAGCCATGAACAAAAAACCCAAAGAAAGAACCCCGATTTCACTTCCAGGGACAAAAAACACTACTGGTCCATACATCATAAAACAACCTCAACCCCAGAAGTGGGGGTCCGTTTTGACCTTAACATTCAGTGAAACACACTGTGATTCCTAAAGAGCAGTATTACAACAATGTTTGTGTAACAATTTTTCCCTAACCATCATGATCATTAAACAGATAAACAGGTTGGAACCCTAACCCTTTAAATGCATTTTCTGTTTTGTTTTTGTACACTTTTGTTTATTAAAATACAGTACAATTAATACAAAAATATGTATTTGTGTAATACCATACTTTCAGCAAACAATACATCAAGGAATTGTAAAAATAACTTAAAAACATAATTCTCCCAAAAAAGCTGAACTTTTATCTTAAGCAGTTTCAGAACTGTTTATTAATTAACTCCCATGAAGTATAAGATTTTGAAAGCAACACATTTCTCAAATCAAATTTTGACTTATTGACTTACTTATTATTCTAAGTAAAATATGTACAAATACATTTTAAATACCTAAAGGATTAATACTGGAAACTTAGTGATCTACAGCTTCTAGCCAAATTCCAGTTGTTGAAGGAATCCAAAAATTTATTTATGTAACAAGAAAATGAATATAATTACAGTTAAAATGTCATCCTCCACCAGCATTAGAAACATTAAGATAAAAGCATAAAACTAGTCCAAAACCATCCTTTTACAGTTTTAGATGTTCTACTTTGATTAGCAACATTAAATATACAATCTGATCTCTCAGTTCTGCATTCTTACTGAAATCTGGTTAGTAAATCTGACACTATTTCTTTAGTTGAGGCAGCACCAAATGGCTTTATCTTCTTTCATAAATCAGTAAACATTGGTTAAAAAAGGTGACATGATCTGTATACCTCTTCCAAAAATGTTGGGGGAACGTTCATATTAAATATTAAAACAGACTCTTGCAGAATTACTAAAGTATACAACACCAGGACCATATCCATTGTTTGTAACTGATTTTGGCTACTTGCCATCTGAACAAACTGTTAATATGAATCATAGAGTGGTGAGTGATTTTAATATTCACATAGATAGGGAAACTGACATTTTAAGAAAAGGTTTTAAACACATGCTGAACTTGTTTTTTCCTAAGTGTTAAATGTCCAGGTCATTATTTCAATGATACATTTGATCTGTTTATTTCTTATGGTGCTGAGGTTCAATATTTAATTGTAAGTCTACTAAATGAAATTATCTCTGATTTGTACCTAATTAAATTTTGCCTTGACCCTTCTGTCAAGAACAGAATTGCTGATTAAATGGCCACACCCAGCAAAACCTTTTAGTCTAGCCAGAATTCAAATCACAAAAGCACATAGCTATGGAGTTTTGTATAGCTTATACATTTTCTTAAAAGGTAACATGACAGAAGTGCCACAATTTTCATATATCAATACATCAGGGAAAGACATAGTGTAAATTTATACCACGTTCACAAATATCATACTCACATCCATGTTCACACTATCATTTTGAAAAAGAAACTAAAACGCCATAGTGCCCCATAAGAATAATTGAAATATTGTGAATTACTCTATAAAGGCTGTGCACTTATTGTGTTGTTGTCAGTCATACTCAGCCTGCAAGTGCACTTTGACCTTCTTTTTCTTTAATATGGTTAATGCAATGTTAAATGCAGGGACATTCATGACTATGGATGACTTAGAATTGTTTATTGGAAGTAAAAATACTGATGACCAAGTTTGATGGTAGGATTTGGTGATCAATGACTGGAATTTCAGGCTATTTTGATGCTCCATGGTGGCTCAAAGAAGTCTATAATGATTTGCTTTACTGCTATAAACATACAAGCACTCATAACGTCGCACTAGCCATGCTCATTAATAGAAAATTAAAACAATTTTGATGAGGACGGTCTATTTAGCCTGATAATCTTTTTCAATCCCTTTCACCTAATTTCTCCAAAATGACATTAAGTTGAGTTACAACTACTTGGTCACGTATTCCATGTAGGGATGGTTCTCTAAGTAAAAAAAAAAATCTATAATCTCCTTCCATCTGTGTCCTTGTTGAAAAAACCACTTTAACATAACCACTCCATTCATTATTTCACCTTCACCTCTTAATCCATATTTGTTTAAACTTTACATTTTCGACTTCTTCAATCACTCTTCATAGCTTATACCTCTCACTCCCAGAGTCATTGTACTCACTCTCCTTTGGACTTCCTCCAGAGCTACTATGCATTTGTTTTGTAATATGGAGACACAACATCCACAGAGTACTTCAGATGAGGTCTAACAAGTACAGTATATAGTTTAATACAAACCTCATCTGTACTCCACACATTGGACTATATAACCTAATACCATAGTATCTTTCTTAATTGCCTCTCTATACTGTCACAATGAATATAATGAAAAGTCTACCATGACTCATAGATCCTTCCTATAAGGTGTACTTTCAACTTTCAAACCTCCCATTGTGTATCCAAATCTAATATTTTTCCCTTCTATTTGTAACACTTTACATTTACTTAAATTCATTTTTTGCCTCAAATTTGCTCAAGCCTATAATCCATCCATGTTCATTTGTAATTACTAGACGTACTCCTGAGTATCTTTCATTCCAGCTTGTTTGATACTTTCTACACAGTTAACCAGCTTTTCATTTACATTCTTATCAAGATCATTTATGTATACTAAAAAGACAAATAGGATTTCAAAATGGAATTTATTCATACTTAAAATTTAGAAAGTGATCTTTTTATAACACTTGAAGGAACCAACATTTATTTTTTAATTTATTATGCTTTCCTAAATGTCATGATTCATCTTGCCCTCTTTTGCTAATGGCTTAACTGAAGTGTTGATTTTAAAATATCATTAGCCCTCAATCAGTAGATCTTTTCTAAGATGCCATTCAAACTGCCTTCTGGTAAATATCAGAATGAAATGTATTCAATATAGCTATTACAAATAATATTGCAAACAAAATGAATCAAATAATGCAGCTGATACAAAAAACTAAAAAACTAGATAGACTTTAAAAAATTACAGTACTCATAATCCTGAATATTTTTAGGACCAAACCGAGCTATTGATAAAAATAAAAAGCGGAAGGTGACCAGTGGACTGGCCTGGAATTTCTGTGGGTGTGAGAAGGAAAAATGGTTCAAAGACAACTATCAGTCCTGCAGATCTTGTTAACTCATTGACTGAGGAGCAGTTTGACTGAGTGCTAGTGTGTAGGCCATAAAAAAATGAGTTTTAACACCATAATATTTGTCAGAAATTTTTGAACTAGAAATTATATCAGGCTTTATTTGAACCTGTATTCATTGATTCCTTCAATAATTTTCTAACCTGCTTAGCCACTTCAGCATCATGGGGAGGGACAGAGTCTCTCACAGCATCAATAGAGTGTAAGACCTGAACTGCCAGCAACCAACAATGGACAAAGCACCAGGTAGTTATGCACACACCCACACTCATGCTCCCTGGGCAAGTTAAACTAAACTGGGAGGTCAGGAGAAAAATACTCAGGAAGGCACAGGAACATTTATCAGAATTGATACTTGTTTTTTTTTCACACCATTAAGTTCAAACATAAGTTAGGAGGAATAGCTTGGCTTTCCCTAAACCGTTTTGTTCAATACAGATGTCCTTTTATTGAACCCAGGGTTGTTTGGTACCAGAGAGCCAGTTCTGACTGCATTGGCCGGAAAGCTGGAACCACCCTTGGCGAGGGTATTAGTCAATTACACGGCACACATCCTCAATGCAGTTGACAATAATCTACAAGCATGTTTTTGAAATGTAAGAGGAAAACTAAAGTAACTAGAGAAGAACCCCACAGAATTGTTGGGAAAATACAGTAAATCAATAAAGACAGTGACTGGAATACGATAAGGTTAGGTAGATTTTTATTATTCCACAGGGAAATATGTTTGTAGCAGGGAAGTACATTATTATACAGATACAAGCTATGAGACAACACAACAACCATTGTTATGTTCAGCACACATACATGAATAATTTCTACAAATAAGAATGTTACACCAGACTAATTCAGAATTTAGTTGTATCTCTACAACTGCTAGAAAACAAATTGCTTCTAGCTCTGGGATAGAAGAGTTCTTAAATATATTGCTCTTGAGCTCTGGGAACGTAAATCTGCAGCCTGAAGGCCAAAAATAAAACTTAGGAAAAAGAGAATTGCTACTGGCTGACAGAATTTAGTTGGCCTAGATTCTGACTATAGTTTAGTAAGAGAGGGCTGCTGGAAACTCGTAATTGTGCTGCTAGTTTTAACATTGTTGTTTAGACAGATTTTGTTCTTAATGCCAATGTTCCCAAATCAAAATATAAAAGCAAATGTGACAACAAATTCAGTAAAAGACTTATTTGAAAAGTGACATTATTCTTAAACAGCAATTTAGCATACATTGGAAGAATAGCTATAATTTCAGTCCCTTTTTACACATTTGTTTAATAATGAAATTAGTAATTAGCCAGTTATCCATGATTGTCCCTAAATGTTTGTAGTGCTCTACAAATCCACAGTCTGCATTTTTGATTGTTGAGAGAGGGGAGGAGGAGATTGTCTCAAATCTGCAGCCATATCTATAGCTTTGCAATATTTAAGTGTAAAACGGAATATATCACACCATTGAACAATCCATCAACAATAAGTCCATGACCATCTTATAAATGATTCACAATAAGAACATCTGCAAACTTTAAGATATTTTTTTTCCGTGTGTGAATTTCTGTTGTTATTTGTATGCAAAATAAAGAGCGTTTTCGAGATGGTTTAGTGCATACAGTAATGTTATAAGAGAAACGGCCTTCTACACGCACACTTCCGTTATGTTAGGACATTCAAAATCCAGCAAAACACATTGAAGTCCAAACTCAAGGGAGCTTAAACCCAGTCTCCTGCAGTTGGGAGACAGCAGTGCTATTCACTATACCATTATGTTGCCCTGAGCGCATGTTTCTAATTTTTAAAATGGTTGCAGGAAGCCAAGAAGTGAATTTGTAATTATTCTTCTTTCAGTGTTTCAAGGTTGTAACAGTCATAAAAATACATCAAATGTTTTTTTGATTATAAGGAGCAAAGTGGTGTTACAACTCTTCTAATATTTGTGCATTAGTCTAAACCATCTTTCATTTTTTTAAGTAGATCTAAGCCCTGGGTTTGAGTAGGCTCCTCCAGTCAAAGGCTGACCCTCGAGGTCTCGGGGATTCAAATAAAGGTTATGATAGTAAAAAAAAAAAAAAAAAAAGAAAGTATTCTACAGGACATCCTAACCCGGTACAAAGTACAAATGACTGCTAGCACTTCCTGATGTGTAAACCCATTTTACTTATTTATAAACCAATAATAATAAACCACCATTCATACACCAGGCTTCTATCTATATCAGCACTTGGAGAGAGATACCTTATAAACACCAAGGCTTCCGAAACACCTAATTTCCAGAAAATTCTCACTCAACCAGATTGGCATCTAGGAGAGCTTGCTGGAACAAAAGTGTAGTTTCATTTATATTGGGCGACTAATTGTTCTTTCCCCTTTTCTGGACCACCTCTTGTCACTAAATATATATATTGAATACACAGGCAGAAGCTTATATTCAGTATACAGGATTTCCCCGTGAATCCGAATGCCCCAGAACTGGAACAACTTGGAATCCGAATGAAAAATTCAAGCAAATTTTGTCCCAGAAACCGAACACCGCTTTGGAATCCGAACGCCCATCACGTTGTTCATGTGTGTTTGTACGTATGTTTCCCCAATGCTCAGGCCAACCATACACTTTGTCATTCAGTTCGTTGTCAGAAGATGTAGTGAAAGCATCTTGTGTGATTTTCGCTGCTAATTTTATGCTTTTGTGCCTATTTTGTGTCATTTTTTATATAATAACAACTCAGTGTATTTGGCATGGGTCCAAAAAAGTGTAGTGAGGAAAATAAGAGTAAGAGGAAAGCTCTTAGAGCTACAATTGAAGTTTAGAAAGATCTTATCGTTAAGCATGAAAGCAGTACATGTGTGGCTGATCTCGATCTAGGTTCGGGATGCCTAAATCGACTGTACGATTTTGAAAAATGAAGAAGCTATCAAAGCAACTGATGTGGCGAAAGGGGTCACGACACTAACTTCTAGGAGACTGAAAAGTATGGAAGAGATGGAAAAACTCCTCTTAGTTTGGAGTAATGAAAAACAGGTTTTCATATTTAAAACTTTATTAATTTACATTTTTATTCAAATATTATTATTATTTGTTAATATTTTACCTTAAAATCCAGTGTATTTACTGTTAAAATCCATCCATCCATCCATTATCCAACCCGCTATATCCTAACTACAGGGTCACAGGGGTCTGCTGGAGCCAATCCCAGCCAACACAGGGCGCAAGGCAGGAAACAAACCCCGGGCAGGGCGCCAGCCCACCGCAGTACTGTTTAAATCATTTTGAAAATTCGAGATTGTGGGACCTGGGAACAGATTAATCCAGTTTCTATTATTTTAAAGAGGAAAAATTTTCTTGGAACTCAAACAGGGTTCTGGAACGGATTAAGTTTGGATTCCAAGGTATCACTGTATATAAAGAATAATCCTACCCACAGTGTGTGTTTTACTTCTAGAAGTAAACAGATCACAGAACAGAAGATATCAGGGAAGGAGCATTGCCATTATCTGACCTGAGGTTGCAAACTAAAAGCAATTTTAACTTTTATTAACAGTTTAAAATTACAAACTTAGAAATGATTTGTTACAGGGCTCAGACATACAAGGATTGGCAAGTGCAGTTTGACAGTGAACATCTGGAACAGTTTCCCTGCAGATGTTACATAGGCAGAGCAAGTAGGATCATATGAGGGACGTTCAAGAAGTTTCCACACTTTTGTATTTTTGTGAAAGAGGGAGAGTAGTAATTGGGCATTAAAAATTGGTACGACTCTGGGAAAACTGCATCAAAAAGGAAGGTGACTATGTAGAAAAGTGATGTAGTTTATTTTTGAAATTCTTAATTAATAGAGTTAAAATCTACATGTCAAGGTTTTATATGTGGGCAGTGGGCTGGCACAGGGGCTACATCACAACTCCCGGTGACTGTGTTTGAATTCTGGACACTTGCAGTTTGCATGTTCTCCCCAAGGTCTGTAAGTTTATTTTTTTAATCAGGTTAACAGGCAATTCCAAAGCTATACAGCGTGAGTAGGCATGAGTGTAGTATGTGCTTATGGAACCTATATCCCCGTTCAGGGACGGATGCTTCCCCTTTGTTTGGTGCTTCTATAATAGTCTCTAGATCCTCATGACCTTAAACTGGAAAAAGCAGATTTGAAGATGGATAGATAGTGTCATGCATGAGCATTTGTGAATCATCCTCCTGACTCTTCTTCCCCCGGATCGAGAGGGGGCGCAGGCACTAAACTTGTCGTCTGTTTTTCCCTCCATAGTGCTGAGAAGACACCCAGTGAGTGCAACTGACTCTGCCCCTTCCAGATCCCCCTGCTACATATGCCACAACTGCCAAAAGGAAGCGTAACTCAATACGAGAGTTCCCTCGCACTGTGACTTTTGTAGTCTTACCAGCCAAGAGAACATGTTCCTCACTAGGACCCTGCTTTTCTTTTTGTTCTATCACTTGTATTTATTGGACTCATACCTTATTAAACAGGGATGACAGGGTTGCTCCAAAATGTTCTTTTTTTGGACCTGTAGTTCCTTTCAACAACCACAATGAGAAGTCAAGAAAAATGACACCTTTTAATGGTTAACTAAAAAAATAACAATATGCAAGCTTTTGAGGCAGACCAGGCCCCTTCTTCAGTCAATCTTGCTACTACAACAACCATAATGAGTTATTTTAAAGGGGAAAATTACAACTACCACAAACGATCACTTTAAAATGACACAATCTCTTTGATAATATCCTTGATTACAAAATAGCCCCTTGCAAAGAATGTGTAGCAACAATTTAGATCTCTCTATGCAAATAGTTAAATAAGAGATGAAAGGTAGTTGGCTGAGATCAAATAAACAAATTAAGGGCAAATAGAAATGAATCATCACGACACAGGAAGAGTTCAAAACACTACAGGCAAAAAATACGAAACAATCCCTTTGGAACAAAAACAACCTTGAAGTTCACTAGACCAACAAAGGGTTAAAGCTGGTAACTCCTTTTTTAGATTAAATGTTTATTCTAGACTCTTGAGTTTAACACTAGAGCAATAGAAAATATAAGCAACAGTCACAATATATTCTCTACTGCATAGACAGTATGGAATATGCACCATAAATAATAAATTCCAGTAACTAGCAATAGTCCTGTTCAGATGACTGCAGAAAAAATGACATATTTCAAACATAATGTAAGAAGAAGTGAGTTGTGTATAAAGTTCAAGGTTAAATGTATTATAATGTGTACATGTTACAGTTAAATTCTTACCTGCACAAACTAGTACCACTGCCACAATAAAAATAATAAACGACATAGAAAATTAATGAAGCACCATACATTAATTACAACATCAGATGATACATAGAAGAAGCACTCAATTTAGTGAGCAGCTAACAAACAGGTGGACAACAGAGCAGAACAACTGCTTCTTCATATCAAAAGCAGCCAACTGAAATGATTTAGACATCTGCAATAACTAAGAAGACCCCATGGACCTTCCTCAGAGGTTTACTACGTACAGTTTATTGGAAGAAGAATCAACTGCATAAGGAGCTGGAAAAGTAGTTGATCATTGTGTAGCCTGATAAGTCCTGCCCCAGAAAAACAGGCAGAATGCGTAACTGATGATTTATGTAAGTAAAACATGGAATAACCAGCAGAGTACAAGAATGTCTCCTTCTATATAAAATTAGGCAAGTAATCTCTAACTATTTTTCAGGTAAAAAGAAAGCCTGTTCTTGAATCAGCATATATCACACACAATGTGATGTGTATGCAGATAAAAAAAGAAGCGGGATAACCACTGTTATTCACTTTATTTGTGTTTCAGGTAGAAGTGAGAGAGAGAAAGACAGAGAGAAAGAATGCAAGAACAAGCCAGCTGGGAGGAGATGTCCTAGCCTATTGAGTAGTGAAAGCAAAAGGTAGCTGGTATAGATCCCACAGTTCTTTTTTACTAAAAATATTAAATGCTATAATATGAATTTACACCAATGGATAATAAATAATGCTAATATTTATATATCATCTGATTTAATGTGATACAAATTATTTGAAACCAGTAACGGCGTGCTGCACGATAATGTGCAGTGAATACACTTGACTTGAGCATTCATAGTTTTCATACCTTTCTCTGTACATTTAGCATTCATTTGCTCAGAGGTTAATGCACTTGTTTCTTTTCTCTTCTTTCATCGGCATCTTTTCTCATTAAAACTGATTAAGTTAGTTTTTGTGTTGCAATTACTTAGTATGTTTTCTTTAATTTTTCACTTAAGCTGGTACCTAAGTCTTCAATCTGCCTCAAGAATGATTAGCGAAGGTGGTAGGGAATGAGAACGGCGCCCGTACACAGGTGCCGCACGGCCGCCCTACCGCGCTGCAGAGAGTTGATTCTACAGTAAAATAAAATAAAAATAAAAAGAGTAATAAAAATTATCACCACTAAAGCGGATAGTAGACGTCACGTAGTATACGTATACCAAATTTCAAGTCAATAGGTGAAATGGTTTGTGAGCTACAGGTGATTTAAAATCCTGGACAGACAAATGAACAGCCACGGTAGCGTATTATATAAGAAGATATTTATGCATTTTTGGCTAACGCATCATCCGCGAGTTTCTGCGATCTTTTGCCACGCTCCAAAAATATTCCCTTTTAATTGTTCACGGTCAACTTATGAATAACCAAAACCACAAATGACAAATTTGCAAATATGGAGGGGTCAACTGTACATTTCCTTCAACATAAACGAAGGAAATTATACATGCATAAAAAGAATAAAATAAATAGTATGTAGTATTAGTAGTCTGCTATTCAGACCTATCACGCTGTTGAGTAAGGTTGTAAAATTAATTGCTCTTTTGCAAAAGACTTAAAATAATTTTACCTTGTATAACAGAGGAATCTCAATTGGTATTCATGAAGGGGAGATGCATTTGTAAACGATATCTGTTTGTTTCTTGATCTTATTGATTACAGTGGTTTAATTAATAATGGTAGCTTTATTTTACTTGTGGACTGGATTTTCATAAAGCAGTTGATACTGTGGAGTGCAATTTGATGTTTAAAGTGTAGATTTATTTAAATTGTGTTCTTTTAGAAAAGCTGTTTGTACATTATATAAGGGTTGCAATGGTTCTGTTGGGTTAGCAAATGGAACCTCATCTAGATTTTATCTGGCAAGAGGAATAATATTTTATTGGTAACTCAATATATGGCACTTAAGGTAAAAAAGGATAGTTTTAGCAGTATCACCATTTTTGATAAAGAACAGAAAATGTGTCAGTTAGCTGACGATACAGCAATTTTTCTGAAAGATAAATCAGGGGTGGTCAAAGCTTTGAAATGTGTCAAGGAAACTTAATTGGTTTCTGGTTTAAAGATGAACACAAACTAATGTGAAATTTTTTCAATCAAGAACTCAGGTGTTCAAGAAACAGGCTTGTGAGGAGCCAGAGGACATCCCAACAGCATTAAGTTCAAAACAGGAGTCAATCCTGAATTGAACAGTAACCTGTCATGTGGTACATCCACACTTGCTCATGCAGTGCCAGTCTACAAGGTGCCCATTACCCTAATATACAGTATATGCCACTGGGATGTGGGAGAAGACATATACAAGACACAGAAACAATGTGCAAATCCCATGGAGACTTTACCTAGACTTCAAACTGACACCCAAAATTATATGCTGTATCAGTTATGAGCTTCCCATCACATAAATATACCAGTTGATCTATGTCTTTTCTTTATATGGTGCCACTGACAACATGTACCATAGCAATGCACATAAGAAAGCAATAAACACCAAAACAGTGTAACTGTTCTGTCTAAGCAGTTTAACTAGTCAAAGAAGTCCAATGTTCTTGCATGCCTTATTTTTTACTCCTTCTTGAATTATTTTATATTTTTGCTCTGTCTCAAAAACTTGGTTACCTGTTAAGGTCACTGTTTGACTTGAAACACAGTAATGTCCTAAATAGTAGGCAAACAGTTCTCATAATCCTTCGAGCTGTGTGTTCTTATGTGATAAAACATTGTAGCTAATAAGCTTAGAATGAAATAATCACCTTACCAGTTTCTTCTAGCATGGAGCATTAAAGAATACAAATCTTACTGAAGGAGCTATGTGTCAATCATTTCATTGGTCAGAAAAAAATAAAATTACAAAGTATCCTTTATTGAATTCTCTCTATAAAGAAGATTGAGCTTTAGAATAATTTTTCCCATTGAACTTTAGGATCATTTTTCCATAATTGTTATGATGATGTGCTACATATTAGTTGGAAACATCACTACTAATAACCTGCATAACAAGTGTTCTTCATTCTGTAAATACCATAACGTCAACATGAATACAACAGAAAATATATATCTGTAAAGTCATCTGCTGTATCGATGCAGATTTAGTACATATCATTTCTGCAATATGTTTTGAGACAGTCACCAATGCACAGTCTGATGTTAAAATCAGGACATATTGAAATCAGGACGTGTTTCTTTGAACGCTTTTCTTATATTTTCTTCTGTGGCCTCTAGACAAGAAAGTAGAATGTCAGTGCCAGATCTGAATGATTGACACACCCCTTGTGTTATTTGAGACTACCACAGAGGAAGGCTTAGTGACTTCCACATTTTCCCCAGACATGAACATTGAGAGTTTGCCACTTTCCATGTCAAAGTCTGATGACCAATTCACATCATCATCTCTATCACTAGATTCAAGCAATGGTTCCGCTTCATTTAATTGTAAAACTGCCTTTATGGCTTTTAGTTGTCTTTTTTGTTGTTTCACTGATGAATATTGATTAGTGACCCTTGAAGTTACCATAAAGCGGCATTAGGTTTTTCTTTTTGGCAGCATATTGATACTGTATTTCATCCACCAGATGGCAACAGAATACTACCTAAGAGTTAGTCTGGTTTATACACTATAAAGTGTATCATTAAATGTCACTCTGTGTCTGACTTACGTTTAACCGTAATTGCTTAGAATTACAAGCTTGGGTCACACTCAAGGTTAGCATCATGGAGGTTAATTTATTTTGAAATAAATAAGAGTAGAGGTGCAGCGATTAGAATCCTGGCCCATGTTTCTGCCTGTACACCTCTTTCCCACATTGGTGCTTCTATGGGTACTACATTTTGCTTCCAGCATCCCTACGATAGTCAGGTTAGGTTAACTAGTGACACTAAAGTGTCACAGCATCGGTGACCGTGTCCTGCAATAGACATGATCTGAACTGGAGTAATTGAGTTAGATAGAGATGGATGAGTTTGGTAAGCAACACAGTTTGCCAATTAACAAAAGTGAAAACATTACAAAATAATGAGCTCAGACATGATAAAAAATGGGCTTGACAAGAAACGTAACATCTATAGTGTTATAGCTCATAAGATGCTTATATAATGTGGTACAAAGCCAGCCAACAGATAATTAAGGGGTCTCAAATTCAGTTTCTTTAAGGGGGCCACCATTTTCAACCCATCCAATTACTTAATTAGAAGGAGATTCTTGCTACTAATGAAACACATTGTTTAATTCTATGGCTTCTTAGTGCTCTCATTCTGTCACTCCAGACATTTCCAGCACGATACCCCTATGCTAAGACGTCCTGGATTATTGTGATGGTAGGTTTCTAAAGAGGACGCAAACATTTTAATTCATGTAGAAGTGCATACTGCAATAGGCTAAAGAGATCATTTGGCATCTGTATAGGCTCATAAAGTTTATTGTAAAAAGGATGACTGGGGGAATTTCAAAATCTTCCTTATAACATTTGTCCTTATAACATGCTTCTAATCTTTGTACATGTCTAGTATGTATTATTCATTTTACATTTATAAATTAATTGGGGTTTTTTTGTTAGTTTCATACCATCATCTCTTTGCCATTTTATAGTTGGTTTTCATGGGCGCCAGCACTTGATGTTTATTTTAATGGCTGTCATAATTTTGGAACTTTAAATGCTGTGTTACTACATATGGCATACTACATGTCACTTCATGATTGTCATGTTATAAAAGGTGGACACATGGATCAATGAATGTAGAAAGAAAGAAAGAAAGAAAGAAAGAACTAGCTTTGTGATTCTAAGGCAGACCTCCATCACTATTAAATCCTAACGTTTCTAAAGGATCTGTTTATCTTTTGGCATAACTATGAAATGCTTCATTCCCATTTAGTGTACATTGCTTGTTAATGACTAAATAGCACAGAATGCATTGAGATCCCTAGACAGGCAGCCATTCTTAACATTCCAGGAAACAGAGCCATCAACTATAGGAATCCTATACTTAAAGAAGCTAATGTAAGAAATGCTCCATTGGTCTCATTATTTAAAAACAACCTGAAAAACCCTTTACTCTAGCAGACCATACACTCTGATTAGAGTTGTTATTATGGCCGACCAGGAACGTAGTTAAATGCCTGAACTAAATTGTGGCATTCATCATGACAAGCCGATGCTAAGTCTTTCCCCTTCGCTGGTCCTCTTAAGTATCTTGTAACCCTTAGTTCTGGCTCTGTTTTCGTCAAGTCTCCTTATGCCATTCAGGCAGATTCCTTAAAAGAGACTGAGGGCCAAACTACAAACCTGCTTTTTATGCAGCATAAAATTCCATGCCACAAAGCTAAGAAAGCTTTTCAAAAATATTACAGTGTATTGACCCTTCCTGGTATATGCAAACTTCCTTGGGATGAGCTGAAACAGGCAGTTTAAATAATTTGCAGGGATACAATGGAGTCAACACAGGCCGGAATCCTGGGGCTGGCCTTTTGTCACCTTGCTCAGTCTGTGGCTGGCTGTTCTAAGTGCAAATGCTTTCATGAATTCCATTTCTAATGTCTGACATGCTTTAATAATCTGTATTATTATACTCTTCCCTTTCTCTGCTTACAAACTGTGTGCATCATTTTTGCCCTCACAGCATGATTGCTTCCAGTTTAGCTAACATTCATTCATTTGCTCTTATGAGCTCATATTTATTCCAAGCCAGCATTAAGCGCTGGCTCACACATTTCTTGATGCCTTTTTTTTTTTTATTTCTACAGCTACCATGCATGTCACTTCATGCACCTTATTTTAGTGTTTCAGTGTTCATTTACATTGCCCTCCTTGCATCTGTTCTTTTGTGGAGGGTTGGAGGTAAGAAGCTGTAATAAAGGCACTTAGGTTTCAGGTTCCCAGCTTTAAAATGTATGAGTTCTTTCCAGGTCAAAGCAATCTCCACTCCTTCTGAAATTTTCACCACAGCGGAAATTTGCCTCCCATCTTGAATTTTTGATTAAATGCCATATTAATGCACTGAGATATATTAGCTTTAGTATATAATCACAACGCCTCTCCAAATGAAGGCTTCATACAAAGCTTCAGCACAGCCATTTTCCAACCTGACACATATAATACCTACATACATTTTCAAACCCACCTAATCAAGTTTAGTTTTATGGAGGGCAGGTGCAAGGCATTTTTCATTTTAATGCATTGGTGAATTTGTCTCTGTGATAAATCCTATCAATCTTCCCTTTTTATTCTGCATTTTTCCTTTGCTAATTTTAGGATTTCTGTGCTGATTAGTTTACTATGAAATTTTTACCTTTTGAAGGGAATGTAACGATTCAGTAAAACTGATAATACAAGAAACACTTCAGGAAATATTAACAGGTATGTGTTAATTGTGTTTGTCAATTCAAGCTTACATTGGGTTTATGGTTGATGCTCTTTAGGTAACTCATTTCAAACCAAAGATGGATAGAACATTGCTCTACTAGCACCATTTGTCAGTTGGACAGATTCATCTCTACAGCTTATCATTTCTACAACAGAAATAAGTGCATTTATAGTGTGGACCACCAAGGCTGGCACTGCCATCCCAACCTGACACAGTCAAATGCAGCAGGAGGCACAAGTGTAAGCATACGCTTTTATTTTCATAGGAAACATCTTCCCCGTCCTCACAAATATAACACAGTCCCCACACACAACACAATTCTTTCCTCTTTTTCTCTCCTCCACTCCTCCAGGTAAGCTTCGTCCAACACCACCCGACTCTGGCTACCTGAGTAGTGGCTGCTGGCTCCTTTTATAAGGCACCCGGAAGTGCTCCAGGTGGTCGTTGATGCATTTCCGGGAGAACTTCCAGGTGTAGCGGAAGAGATGCACTCCAGAGCTCAGCAGTAGCCGCAGCACCCAGTGGCAGTGCCCATGGATCCCAAAATGGCTGTATCCAATTCCCATGGAGCCCTGCGGGAGTCCAAGGCACCACTGCAAGCCATGGGTGCTGTCACCTAGCACTCCGGGGGAGGTACTGCTCTGGATATGCTCCCTCCTTAGGTCCTTCCAGTGTGGTGGTGTCCCGGCTGGGCAAGGGCCCTAGCTGTATGCCACAATAGCAACCTATAAAAGTAAACTTTTTCAGCATTGTATCACAACTCTTTAGATCTTTTCACAAAAGAAAATCATCATCAGTATTGTCAACCATTAACAACGTAGAGTGATCTTTATAAAGGTAAGGCCAGGGGGAATACAGAGGTGGGGCCTCTGCTTAGAGGCAAAAATGGCATACACAAAAAATGAGATTTATTAAAACCATATGAATGCCAGGTCTAACAAAAATTTGCTTTATAAATCTCAGATGAACATGAAACAATGAGCTTGTGTACATTCTTTTAGCCACTCCTCATCACCTCCCACCAGTAACCATTGTAAATGGACAGCCAGGACACCTTCTTAAGGGAAGGACCAGGTAAAGGAGCTTAAATTTCCCCTGGCAGGTTACGGTGCCACAGATTTGCAACATATAAGCTTAACGCTGCACGAGTCCATGGCCACCGCCAGTAAGCGCATGGGGAATGGGTGCATCCTTCTTGGCAGGGCTGCCTCCACACCCAGAAGTATGCCCGGAATTAAATCATGGGACACCTGGGGAAGCTGCGGGTGCTCTATAAAAGGAGCTGCCACACTTCATTCAAGAAAGAGGATGAAGCTTGCACGAGGAGGAGTGGAGGCGGAAGAAGAGAGACAGAGAGAAGGCATTGCTGGTGGGAAACGGGCTAAAAGCGTTTCTCCCTTGGAAATAAAGTCTTGTGTGTGTTGCTGGACTTGTGCCTGTGTCTGCTTGTGTCAGGAGTTGGGGAGCTGGAGCCTCGTAGTGGTCACACCATGTATAGCTTTAAAAAACTCCCTTTTTGATACTTTATTTCAAACTAGCAGGAGTACCCGGCATTACCCGGGAATGTATAATGAATTTCCCAAATGAAAGAAACACAACATAGAAATAGAACAAACATTTTTCTGATTCACATTTTATTGTAATAGGTAATACAAGTGGTTATTCCAGAGCCTTTGGATACACTAAATTTTTTTTTCCCTTGTGGTGCAAAAATGAACAAATTCTGAGGATTGCCCACTCTAGAACATGCTACTTAGAGTTGTCTGTGTGAAAAGCATGGATTTTCCAAATTGATGCCTGCAACCTGCAGTGATTGCCCTTGAGCCTTATTAATTGACATAGCAAAAGCTAAATGAACAGGAAATTGTAGCTGTTTGAAATCAAAGGGTAAATCATTCGGAATCAGCGGTATTCTTGGCATGAAAACATTTTCACGTCTTGCACAACCTGTTATGATAGTTGCTTCAATAATATGTATTGATGGAGAAGTTGCCAGCATTTCAAGATGTGATTCTCTTCAGAAACTCTACTCATTAGTTGGTAAGCATAAAAGTCCATTGCACTGAGTTTCTTGCCAGCAACAGAGTTGCCCATAGATGGATCTGTTTGTGGAATTCCAAAGTAATACCCATCTTCACCTTGCCAAAAGATTAGTGGATACTGAAGGGCATCATACGACCTGTGGGTGTCTGCCACACGCTGAAGTCTTCTGTTCCTTTTCTCAATGATAATGTCCCGCTTCCCAAAGTCATTGCCTACCATTACAATGGCAACCTCATCAAGTGTTGGAGCATTGAATCGTCGGTGATGCTCTCCCTGTGGCATTTTGTCAGCTCTTATGACAACCATTTAATCATCTGTTGACATACGTTCAAGTGCAGTCTTGAAAAGGGTTACATATGCGTTGTTCTCATGAAGAAATCGTTCTTAATCCATCACAATGTCCAGTCTCATGTTCGGTATTCTGCTGTGTCTATGATTCGCTGTTGTGCAAATGTCTCCCATGAAGTAGATCTGAAGGAACTCAATTGTCCCATCACTTAATGGAAGTAATGATCCTATTGTATGGTAAACTTGACCTTGCACTTTGAATGTGGGCATGAACCCATCCTCTCGTATTTGTTTAGTTGCACCAAAAGAAGTCATTTGAAAACAGGAATTGTACTTCCTGATGTTGTTCAAGAAATGCTTTGAAATTGGTGTTGATCCTGACATCAAAGAGTGTAGAGGTTGAGGTGGACGAAGTAGAGATGGCAGTTTCACCTTCCCATTTGAGCAACACAATCCCAGTGACTCTCCTTTCCATTTTAGAGCTCTACAATGAACACAGATATGATCAATTTGGCCAATAACAGCGACAGGATGTTCATGATATGCAACCTGTCGGTTATATGCGAAAGCCATATTTTTTAAATCGTGCTGCATTTGTCCACGTGTTGCATCAGCAGCCCTTCGCCTGTTGGCAGACAGCCTGGTTTCCCTTTCTTGAGATGTTTCATCCGCTCTTGCATCAGACATTTTTCCCAACCAAACATACCCCATGACCTTCTCCTGGTCACAAAGGAGCCCCATGCCCAGTTTGGTGGCGATCAGACGCCCGGTGCAGATTTGTATGGCGGACAAACAAACATACATCAACTCGGCGGACAAATAAACATACATCAAATATAGCCTCCCTTCCCTTTCTTCAGATGTTTCATCCGGTCTTGTATCAGCAGCCCTTCTCCTGTTGGTTTCCCTTTCTTGAGATGATTCATCCGGTCTGGTAGTACGGGGATGAGCAGAACTGTTAGTGAAAAGGTGCCCTGCACTTCACCCTGAACATTTTTCCCAACCAAACATACCCCATGACCTCCTCCTGGTCACAAAGGAGCCCCATGCCCGGTGCAGATTTGTATGGCGGACAAACAAACATACATCGACTCTGCTTTATATATTAGATAAAAAGTCTCGATATTTCACAAATTACAGAAATCCAAGTTGTCAAAATTCTTGTGGATTAGAAATGAATGGTGAACTTTTCCAGCCAATGGGAAGTTCCTCCATCCAAACAGACTACTTCAATGGTTCAGTTCACTTTTTATAAATAATAAATAATAATATCTTCATTGGTGTTGCCACTCTAAAAAGTTAAAAGAGGGTGCAAGCTTCGACAAAAAATCAGATCATTACATAGATCTGCAAACTGCTGTTCCAAGGACAAACTTGGAATATAAGTCCCTTTATATTTAAGGATTTACTGAATGGATTGCAAAACCCGAGACAAGAAAAGCAAGGCAGGAACAAAAGGGAGTAAAATAAAAGCAAACAAATACAAATATATTAAAATATAAAAATATAAAAATATATATATATATATTTTTGTTTGTTTTTGTTGATTAATCTGTGGAAAGCACATTGAGTTGCATGTAAATGTATGATAAGATGCTATAAAGTTATCATTAATTATTGTTATTATTATTAACTCAGTACCCAGAAACAGCATCTTTAAACAACCACAGGCATCAAAGCCTGGTTATGCAAACATTAAACATAAAAAAAGAAGTTGAAAGGCAGGAATCAAACTGCACTTCCTCCTTATTTTCTGCTGTGCGCGGTCCCCCCGCTGCATTTATTAGGTAGCCCCGCCTCCTTAGGCTCCGTATACAGGAGACAGGACAAAGAAGAAAAACATACATTAATAACATGCAGGAACACTGCAACAATAATAAACCAAAGCATACTCTTTTCATAATTTCCAAAATTTTTTGATTAAACTTTGACATATGAGACACGCTAGTAGCAGTGTCTCTCCATCTGACAGTTGCAGCAAGCTCAACTGTTTGATGACTCTGTAGCGGACCACTTTTTTGGTGATGCCAGAAAGCAGCCATCTCAAGTGAAAAGCGGGCAGGACTGACACATTCCACTGTTAATTCTGGAGAATGCTAACATGCGTGTAGGTAGAGAAAGAAGAATGAAAAACCTTGATTATTTCTGAAAGAAAAATCAGCGTAAATAGATTTGCCTGATTGCAGTTCTACTGGGAAATTAAGCAGTTGCAAGAAGTACCTTTTAAAAATAGACTTGGCATGTAAGCTTCCTTTGGTGGTTTAGTGGTGAAATTCTCTTATGAATAAGATACCAATTGATTATGTCATTGCCATCTCTTTACGGTTTTATATCTGGTCTAAATGCACTCTGTAATCATCACTTATACTCACTGTATATACTGTATCAGGATCAAAGTGAATTAAAGTAGAACAATACACTGAGTGGGGCCAAAGTAATTAGCTAAGCATTAAGGAAACAACCACTCTTCCATTTATGAGGCGCCAGACCCTTGCAGAGCAAAATTCAGAAACCACACAGACAAATTAAGGTAAATGTATTTTAGAAAATAAAAAGACTCCAGTAAGCACAAAGAGAAGATATAGACTCCACAGGCAACTAATTATTAAAATTCAATTTGCTATTGCTAATTCTGACAGTAGCAACTAGTATCAGTAGGTCATAAAAAGATCTGACCACAAAATGTAAAAGTTCACTAAGAGCTGAGGTTTGAGGACTCAGACCTGATAATGGGGGTCCTTATTTTCTGATATATTATTGTGTGTTGCTAGATGCTGCAGAGTGTTCAGTCAAGAGAAGTATGTGCTACATGTTTGGCTGGAGGAGCGGACTGTGCTACTGCTCTAATAAGTGAAGTGTACTTCCCAAAGGCACAAATCCTTGTGCTTAGGAACGGGCTGTTGTTATAGAACTTAGTTATTTTGTTGCAGTTGGTGGAACATTTGCTGCATTGCAGTCTCAGAAAAAAAATTTTTTTGAAATATATTTAGTTTGCTGTGTACATATTGATAGTAATGCATTTGAGTTGTAACAGGGTAGTGCAGCTTAAAAGCTTGTAACATTTGGCAGAATTTAAGCAATATGAGAAAAGAAATCAGATACTCTTTTCAGCAGAAAAATATGTATATATGTTAATCATAAAAAGTGTTTTCTTGCCTGATGGTTGACTTGGGGACAAAGGATTCTAAAAACTATATCAGCAATGAAATGCTAAAGAATTGAAAAGCCTAACAACAGACACATTAATAAACAGTTTTTACTGAAAGAGAATCATTCCACATGTGCTTCTTTGAGGTGCACATAATAAACATGAGCAATACATTAAGCTAAGTGCATACTGTCATTTATCTACTGAGATTTGAAAGGCACGTTTTGAAAAAAACATTTTCACTCTATCACCGCAGAACTGAACTCCCATGGAACTGCAGCCTCCTGCAGGTTACACACGATTTCTGGCTAGCTAGAAGGAAACGTGTGTATCAGAATGAATTGACCCCCCATATCCAGAAGTTTGGAAGTTCTCCTACTTATGGCAAGACTCAGCTGAAATGTTGATACTACGTCATTTGGGGGAAACTGAGTGACTTAACTTGTTAAACTAATGGAGAATTGACATAATGTGGGATGCATATTACAATACTGCTCAGCATTAAAAAGTACTTTTAAAAAAAAATCTTTGTTGACCTGTGATATTCATACTCTATATTTAGCTAAAACCATGAATAAGGTTTTTACCAAAAACGCACTTTGAATGTATTTCCTATTGTCATTAAGTGGTTGAATAAGCTTACAAAATACCAGCAAAAAGTCAATAAACTCCCACAACTAATATGTGTAATTTTAAAGATTTGGAGTAGTAAAAAACTGCATCCCTTTTTGCCATCTTCACTGTTTTCAAATAAGTAACCACAGTATTAATATTTGTACTCAGCACTCATGCGTAAGTGAAGGTTGAGAGTTGTTTTTTCAGAATGCAGTATATACATCTATTTAGGGAATTACAAAGTTTATAAACTTTCCAAAATATTAAAGTGCTGAAATCATCTGACATTATTTTTAATTGAAGTCACAATTTCTTCTAGACCTTTACAAATAATTGAAACTTCATTGGCTGGTATACAAGTCATGGAATCTGGCCATTATATACACCTTAATAAAAGGATAAGAGTCGGTGTATCTATGTGTCCGTATGGCTGTTATGTCTAAATCATTCCAACAGATGGAACATCACAAACATTTGTAGTAATAGAATGTATTGCATTTGTCATTCCAACACATGGCACATCACAAACATTAACACTGCTTTGACAAATCCCATACCAAATGGCATATATCAGAGACATACGCATTTCATTTACCATTCCAACAGATGTTGCATTATTACTACAAATGTTTGTGATGCACCGTCTATTGAAATGACCAATGCAATGCATTTTATTTCTAAAATACATTTTATTACCAAATACTCTCCAATAGACAGTATACTACAAATGTAACGCTGAGGCACACATTCATTACTTAGATTTTAACCCATCAGCACAGCTACTTGGATTTTGAATCATGTGAACACATTCATAATGGTGTTTAAAAGTAAATACAGTATGTTTTCCCATGGTGCCATCTTATTTCTGTTATGGGTACTGCTATTTTGAGCACCTATAGTGAGGACACATTCATAGGCTGCAGGTTCACTTCTCACAGAAGTCGTGCCAAATTACATCATCAGCACATCAATACAACCTAACAGTTGGCATTTTTGTTGAAGCGTTTAAAAGACTCTTTGGTTTTGAACTCTTTTCTGCCCCTCAACTAAGATTCACGTCTAATGTTTTGGCTTTGCTCTATTTGTCTCATGTCCTTGCAGTATTGTATGAAGTACACAACAATCATGTAAAAGCAGAGATACCTTTCTGAAAAGTGACTCAAATAAAAAAGTAAAAAGCAGAATCTGCCCATGAGAAAACTGTTCAAGCAGAAGTTTTGAAGCATCTGTTGTTAAGTGGACTTAAATATCAAATGTACAAGTAAACATAGGATCTCTCTCTGTTTTTACATCGAGTCAAAAGAAGTCCTTGCAAGCTTAAAGTAATTCACGCTACCTTGTTTTTGCATTTGATTTTTATTACAATCACTAAAGTATGAGGCAAGTAAGTGCAACTGGAAACAATGACATTCAGTGCAAGCAGCTTAATGATTGCATTGGTATTATGATTGTAACTCAGAGGTAGAGTGCTAATAGGAGAGGCGTACAGGCTTCTCAGGCTTTATTGGAGTGTTAATCTAACCCCTGCAGATTTTATTTTTTTCTCCAGCCATCTGGAGATTTTTTCTGTTTTTTTCTGTCCTCCCTGGCCGTAGGACCTTACTTTATTCTTTGTTAATTAGCATTGTCAAATTTTTATATTTTTTCTTTCTTTATCTTGTAAAGCACATCAAGCGACATCATTTGCATGAAAATGTGCTATATAAATAAATGTTGTTGTTTCCTAAAAACACTTTTGTAAAGTGAATTTTTGTAACACAAACACATAGTAACAATTAAATTATATAGAAAACATTTTTAAGCATTCACTGGTCACAAAAATGACTCAATTTTTTTTCAAATAATACTGAACTACATGAATACTGGTCACATTCAATTATTTTGTTATTTCATTTTTACTTGGGCTTTTCCAACTAGTTCACAATCTGAGAGCTGTGATGCCCAGAATAGTTTGAGAAGGCATGTGAGCAACACACATAACAAGCAGAGTGAAGTACACCACGTGAATGCAAAAGTACACCATGCTGCAGCCTGAGGATTAGCCTCGTCCCGTTTGGCAGACTGCAGTGAGGACAGTGTCTGTGGTAAAAATGTGACTGGGATTGCAGGTCTCCAACGTCCAGCCCTGCCCCGTTTAGAGGCTGCCATGAGGACAGTGTCTGAACTCGGCATCAACTCTGAGAATGACTGACAATGGGACTGTGCTTTACTAATGTCCAGCGGTCCATCCCATGAATTCATCTCTATTCAAAATGATTGCTGCTCTGTGCAGCCACCATAGTTACAAAGACACTACCAATAAAAAAATGCAATGTGTAAAATAAAATTACTTACAACGATTTTCAATCTCCATTATGCATGTTAGACTTTAAGAAAGAAAAATCATTCTGTATTTTAAAAGAGTATGGTGAAGCCTAAGCAAATAAATATTTTTTTGTAACTGTCTGCCTGTTTCAACTTTAGTAACCTCAGTACATGCAGGCAGATGAATCATAAAAATGGTTTGACTTACAAGACTCAAAAAGGCAGATATAACACATGCGGGGTTGTATGGGTATATATACTTGTAACTAAAAAACTATAGAAATACTGCATATTGTTTTCATCTGTTTCTCAATAATTGTTCTGCTTAGTGGATACGTTTAAATAAGGACCAGAAAAAGAAACCGGAGTCAGAAACCCTAAAACGTAGGCGAAGCTCACGTGAAACATTCTTGTAACTATGAAACCCTTTTCAAAAATTTTATTCAAACCTCGAATAATACAGAAAATGGCCGAGGCGGACCTTTTAAGCCATTGCAACTGTAATGTCATGTGTTGTAAATTTCCAAATGTCAAATCAACCAATGGCCCATACAAAAAATTCTGGAAAAATTGCCAGGTGTAGCCATGTTAGTCAGGAGACACCCTGTACATTGTCTTATGTAAGATCAATACTTTCCAAGATACAAACAGTTTACTGAGGGGAGTGGGGATGTCAATTTTATCCAACCTCATTTTTTCATTAATTTCACAAGTCCACAGCTCAAGAACTAACCTACCAAGCAGGTTCAGACTTTGCATGTTGGTACATTAATTGGTATAGTATGTGATGAAATTAAAATAAACTGCTCAAAAAAAAAAAAAACAAAGGAACACTTTGAAAACACATTAGATCTCAATGTGGAAAAAAAATCTTGCTGGATATCTATACTGATATGGACTGGGTAATGTGTTAGGAACGAAAGGATGCCACATCGTTTGATGGAAATGAAAATTATCAGCCTACAGAGGGCTGAATTCAAAGACACCCCCGAAAATCAAAGTGAAAAACTGATGCAGCAGGCAAGTCCATTTTGCCCAATTTTCATTGCAGCAACTCCAAATTGAACTCAGTAGTTTGTATGGCCCCCACGTACTTGTATGCATGCCTGACCACGTTGGGGTATGCTCCTAATGAGACGATGGACGGTGTCCTGGGGGTTCTCCTCCCAGATCTGGACTAGGGCATCACTGAGCTCCTGGGCAGTCTGAGCTGCAACCTGGTGGCATCAGATGGACTGAAACATAATGTCCCAGAGGTGTTCTGTTGGATTTAGGTCAGGCAAGCGTGTGGACCAGTCAAAGGTATCAATTCCTTCATACTCCAGGAACTATCTGCGTACTCTCGCCACATGAGGACCCTAGGACCTACTGCACCAGTATAGGATCTGACAATTGGGTCCAAGGATTTCATCCCAATACCTAATGGCAGTCAAGGTGTCATTGCCTAGCCTGTAGTGGTCTGTGCGTCCCTCCATGGATATGCCTCCTCAGACCATCACTGACCCACCACCAAACTGGTCATGCTGAACAATGTTACAGGCAGCATAATGTTCTCCACAGCTTCTCCAGACCCTTTCACGTCAGTCACATGTGCTCAGGGTGAACCTGCTCTCATCTGTGAAAAGCACAGGGTGCCAGTGGTAGACCTGTTAATTCTGGTATTCTATTGCAAATGCCAATCGAGCTCCACGGTGCCAGGCAGTGACCACAGGGCCCACTAGAGGAGGTCGGGTCCTCCGGCCACCCTCATGAAGTCTGTTTCTGATTGTTTGGTCAGCGACATTCACACCAGTGGCCTTCTGGAGGTCATTTTGTAGGGCTCTGGCAGTGCTCATCCTGTTCTTCCTTGCACACAGGAGCAGATACCGGTCCTGCTGATGGGTTAAGGACCTTCTATGGTCCAGTCCAGCTCTCCTAGAGTAACTACCTGTCTCCTGGAATCTTCTCCATGCCCTGGAGACTGTGCTGGGAGACACAGTAAACCTTCTGGCAATGGCACGTATTGATGGGCCATCCGAGAGAAGTTGGACTACCTGTGCCACCAACCTCTGTAGGGTCCAGGTATCGCCTCATGCTACCAGTAGTGACATTCAACGGAGCCAAATACAAAACTAGTGAAGATGAGGAGGGAAAAATGTCAGTGGCCTCAACCTGTTAAACCATTCCTGTTTTGGGAGTCATCTCACTGCTGCCCCTCTAGTGCACCTGTTGTTAATTTCATTAACACCAAAGCAGCTGAAACTGATTAACAAACCCCTAGGCTACTTAACTGACCAGATCAATATTCCAGAAGTTTAATTGACTTGATGCTATACTCAGATGAAAAAGTGTTCCTTTAATTTTTTGAGCAGTATTTTTGGTCCAGATGACCCTGTATGGCCAAAGCAGCCCCTTAAAACTGACCAAAATTTAATTTCAGTTTTTGACTTAGCTATGTTTAGGCCTCAGAAACACATTTGTAACCAACACAGAATTTTTTTCCTTTTTCAGATAACTATAAAGGCTTTATGAAAAAGCAATAAAAAGAAATGTAACTTATCAGATTTTTGAACAGCAGACCTCTCAAATCCAAAAAATCATTTTGGATTTCATTTTCACAACATCCTAACAGCATGCGGGAATGTGCAGATCATTTAAAAAATATTTTTCCTTTATTCTACATTGTTTCTTCTTTCTCAAAACACAAACCTTTTTTTCTTATGAAAATCTATCCTGTTTATTTTCCATCCTAAACACAGGCTGAATGTGCCATGTGTCAATAATGGTAAATCATTGAGTTTTCAATCCGTAAGACAAAAATGTCAAACTTTTTTTCATATCAAATGACCACTGTATACCACTGAATACCACTGTAACATACAAACTCAAAGTCAGCCAGGTGTCTGGTGAAGACTGTCAATTGACTGAATATTCACCACTGAAGCAGCAGCCGAGATCCTGCCCTTTCACGACCACGCACACCTGATGGATCCCTCACATTAGACCAGTGTCCTGTTGGAGGTTATGTTGGGTGGCAAAACGTTGGATTGATCTGATTTGTGAGAAGAGTGAAGTGGAATCGGACATCCAGATATGTTTCATGCATCCAAGCTATCTTGCACAGTCTTTCCTTTGGCCACCTAGAGCCGATATTTCTTGAGTGCCATTACAGTATGTCATTACACTGTTTAGTGCACCTACAACAGTCAGTGGGAGCCTACGGTACCATCTTGATCTCGAAAACAAAGAAGTCCTACACTTTGCACTTCGATTGAAACAGAAATGAAATGGGTCACATTCCTGCTGCCGCAATACCAAGATGTTAACATTTCATTATAACCAGTTTTGTATTTAATGATAAATCAAGCAGCTGCTGTTCATGTGCTGTGCTTAATGCACCTTTTGGAGATTTAGCTTTTTCCATTAATTCTATATCCAAGTTGGAGATGAAGAACTTGATGATTATCATTACTGACAAATGGTGAATTTAACCCATGTTTAGAATGGAAAATAAAAATAAAAGATTCACATAAGAAAAGTAAGATTTGTTTTTTAAAAAAGAAGGGACCACGTAGGATGCAGGAAGAATAATTTTAAAAATGTCTAGACATTCCTGCAGTGCATTAAGCTGCTCTGAAAATTAGACCCAAAATGATTTTTTCACATTTGAGAGGTCTGCTGGTCAAACCTTATGCAGTTTTCTGTTTGTTTATAACCTTTTGAAAAAACTTGTGTAGGTATCTAAACATGGAAAAAAAATTCAGCAGTCCAGCAACTTCAGTTAGAAGTATGCTTTCTGAAAGCCTAAATATGACAAAGCCAAAGATGCAAAATATTGTTTTTCCATTTTTGAAGGTCGGCTGTTACCAAGTGGTGTCATCTGGACCAAACATTTTGATGTTGTTACCTACTATACCTATAAAGTACCAGTATGCAAAGGTTCAACCTGCTAGATGGTTTAGTTCTTGAGATATGGTCTTGTGAAATTGATGGACAAAAATAAAGCCATGTCAAACTTGACTCCTCTCTCCTCTCACAAAATTGGCTGTATCTTACATCAAAATAATTTTACAGGGTGTCTCCTAGTTAACATGGGTACACCTGGTATTTTTTTTTCTGAATTGTTTGAGACCGAATTGTGTGGGATTTGTAGACAATCAGTTGATTTGGCATAGAATGATCACTACAGACTTGTTAGTAACATAGTGACAAAAAATCTATGAAAACCAAGATGGCATCGGAAACATATGCAAATGATTATTTAACTACTAGAACATCAAACCAAATCAAAAACATAATGTCACAAATGAATTCAGCAAACCAAAGAGCCATAATAACCCTAATTTAATTTGCAAAAACCAATTTCTATATGAGCAAGAATTTAAAAACATGAGCACAACAGTAATATTAAAAAAGAAGCACAGGCCTCAAAAAAATAATAAACAAAAAAAAACAACAAAAAGCCAGATTTGCCATCTGCACAGGTCTGAACCCAAGGAGCAGGCCTAACCACTGGCAGACTAACCCCAAACTGAAAGAGCAGGCTTATAGCCTGCAAAGAAACAAAACTGGGGAAAAAAGCATTTTAAACAACAAAATGTCCACAAAAAAGAGAAGAGAGAAATCATAAAACCTCTGGTCCAAATACAGGCAAAACAAAGTTTCTTTATATATACATATTTATTTAACTGAAAAGGATTGCAAAACTACGACATAAGAAAAAATCTTTTTTGATTATTTACCTATTTTTATTAATTTAGCTTTCAAATAATATTTTGTGTATTTTTGTCTTGTTTTAATCTTTTTATATAAATTCTGCTTTGGTTCATTATTTTATTCTGTTGTTTATTAGTGCTTTTTGTTATCTGCCTTGTTTCCAGTATGTGGAACTGCCTGATTATGCACCCAGCCGTACAAAGTGGGGAAGCTGCTATTCTTGTGGCAGCTTCAGTTTTGCAGTTTTGAATTAGATTCTTGTCTTTAATTTACTGTTCTCATGTTCGATTTTGATTTATTATTGAATGCAAAAGCCTGTATAGGCTATTGTGTTTTCTCCCAGTTGACAGTTCTTAACCTAAAGCATGGTAATACCGAGGGCTAATTATTGTTTTATAAATTATGTAGTGTGGACTATCTACTAAACCAGTATATTCATGTTTCTATATCATGCACGATATGCTATAAATACATACAGGCATTTCAATGAATAGCATACTTATATGGAATGCATCTGCAGGTTGGTTCTGGATGGTGGCAGGGGTTGGAGGGGGTCCCCAATGTCTTGTCAGACCCAGGAACCCTTGAACTCCGGATCCACCACTGGGAAAATATCATTTAAAGGGAAATCCTAAACTTCTGGCACAAAAGTAGGTAAATAAATAATCTCATGTAAAAATTTGCCTTATTGTCAGTGTACATTGATGGAACCTTTGACACGGGGATGGTGCCTAGAAGGTTAACTAGCAAAAAGGATACCAGACTAGAGGTACTCTGCTATTGCACATCAAGAGCGGCTATTTCATGTTACTTCAGATTCTTTTGCTACCAGTATCCTGGAAATATATATTTTGTTTAATATTTTGCTAAGCAATTAATAGTGGTAAACTACCGCATTGCCCTATATCCTGTAACCCTGCAACACAAGTGTATATTGGTCTAGGGTCTCTGATGAAGCAATAAGAATAGATGCAGTACAAAAAAATCAGAAACCTCATTTCTTCCTACTGTAATTTCCACATCTAATGTACTTTTTATTTTGAGCCATTTTTAAAATCTTTGAAAAAAATGTGAAGCTATTTTGATATCAAAATGTCATTACTCTTATCTTCCATAAACATTTTCTTCCTGTCAAAATAAGAAGAAATCTCTTCTTTAATTGCTTGTTGCCAAGTCCGGTGGGACATCAGCATCTGTTCGCTGTAAAGTTAGATACAGCCTGTCACCCCCGACTTGGAGTGAATTCAAATCAAAAACAGTACACAGCAAATTGCATGTGTCTCAGAACAGCCTCTATAAACTTCCAATTATTTGATGCTTCATTTAGTTTGCAAGAGAGTAATAACATTAAAGACTATACATCACGGTTTTATTTCTGACAATTATTTAAAACATCCAATTCATTCAGTAGAAAGTGAATGTGAATTTAGATTTGCCTGTTATTTTACCTAGATTATTTTAGAAAATAACAGCAACATATATCTAAATCTTTGCAAAAGCTGGAAAAACAAAATAGCATAAAATATGTTTAAAAATGTTTTGAGAGAAGGTTATTCTGTTTTAATAAAAACAAAATGTAATGAACGTGACAATGTGCAGAACAGTGTCATCTAGCAAACTAAACAATAAATTAGACCATTGTTAATAGTCATGGGAAGTAGTGTGGAATCATTCTGAAAGTGGGAGGAGTCACGGCTTAAACACAAATCTAATTTGTTACTAAAATTCTGAGTCCGTATAAACACACAAGCTGAGCATTATTGCCGTTGCATAAATTAACTATTGAGGTGAACAACCAATCAGCCCTCTCTGTTTGCATTTGTAATTGACCATTTGCAGCTCAAAGTGGCAGTGATTAACTAAATAAAAACTAAATAAAAAGAAATAATATGTATATGACGAGGGCAGTCTGTTTATTGCCAACTCTTCCAAAGATGGTGCCAGTAGGAAATAAATGACAAAATGAGGAAGGGGGAGTAACAAATAAAATTAAAAAAATAAAAAGATCCTGGCTGCCGCACTTGGCATAAATCTCCAGTAACTTTCACTCCTGTCTAATGGATGGAGTACCTTGCCTATCTATAAACACAGAGTTTCCACTCTTCTTTCTCAATTTCTTGTTCTTTCCACTATACTGGTCCCACTTTATTCCAGCAGTTTGACCTTCATCTTTTCCTCCAACCACTTCCAAGTTCAAGGTGGTTAATGGCTGAAATGTATTTTATGCCCTGGTCATGTATTATGGATATCCCTTTGAGGTTCAGAACTGACCTTGGGAACCCCTAGGATTGTATTCCTGTAACCTCCTCCAGTGACCCCATGTGTCCTCAATCCTAAGCTTCAATATTAGATGACTCCTAGTTTATCATTTCACTATTATGTGCTCCAGTGAGGAGTGTACTATACATAAGAGTGCATCTCTTTGCTGAGTTATTCCACCACCATTCTGATGGGAGAACTTTACAATGCTAACACAATCACACAAATGAATACTGTTAGTGCTGTCTACAGTGGGAAGCTACCTGTATACAATGGCAATACTAGTCCTGATAAAGGTCTGCTTCCACATTAACAAAAAGGCCAAATAAATCGCAACATATAGAGTACAGACATTAAATTATTATTGTTATCCTCAAAAATCCATAGATATGTAAGGAATGAATAATTTCTCAATTTTTAAAACCTAAAACAATTGTTTTCTTCTTTTGTACATAAAACACCGCTCTGCTGGTTTTACTTTGAAGTGGTACTGATCACTGTGCATATTTTATACATTTCTGTCCCCAAGCCCTCTTTTTAATTTGGTAGATATGTTGATTTGGTAGTTACTGGGATTCACACTGACCCCATTATGTACTAAGTGGCCAGAGTATGGATGTGTAGACCTGATTATCCATAACATCCTGTACCCAATACTAGAGGTCATGCTACCTGAGCAAGTCTACCCGATGCTTCTTAATAAATAGTTTCCTGTCTATATTTAGCGCAAATGTTTATTAAACAGAAATTCTTTGAAAATATTAATCCTCTACATTAAATGGCTGCCGCTTTAAACTAATGAAAAAGAATTTATCTGTGTTTCCTTTACTGGCCATCATTAAGAAAACAAAAAGAGAAAGTATGACGTCCTATTACGGATACTTACCAGACTAGAAAGTGGAGACACAATGGAATTAAAAAGTTACAGGGAAAGCAATTATATTGCGGCTGGAAATTAATTTGTAGTGCACATGTGAACTGCAGGCTGATCACTTCAAAGACCTTTGTATTCAGTGCCATTTTGTTGGCACTCCTAGAACACCATAAACCCACATCACAGTAAACATAAAAAGACGTTTTCATTTAAGACAGAACAGAAAATTTGAAGAGGATGTAGCATAATGCCCCCAAAAGAGCAACCACTTTACTGGCTGCTTTAGTCTTGGCTCGACATTTACATTTCCTTACTGTTCAAGCAGCTTGAGCGCTGGATTTCCCATAATTTTACATTGTATCTCTCTGTGCCTTCTGCCCTTCGTCCACTCAGACATCTTACCTCCATGCCCTTGCTTTCATTTTACATGGACTGTACCTGTGAGAGGCCAACCTTTAAAACTTTGCTAATTGTCCAATAAAAATGTCTGATAATTGTCCAGTATTGGTACTCTGTATGAAATGTCCAGCTCAATGTGTGGCATAACAGCACCATTTAAGAGTGTTAGGCCATCCATACACTAGCAAAGTGAAGCATAACATGGTCTGACTTGAGTCAGTCACTACAGATTCCCAGGATCTAGTCAGTCATTACAGATTCCCATTATCTCCCATGTACAGTATATTATTTTTGTTTTATTTCACATATTTTATTCATTGTAAAGTGATTTCCATTGCTATAACAGTTGTCATACTATATAAACAGAGATTGAGTGACCATAGCCAAATGCAACATGGTGGCACAGTAATTAGCACTGTAGCTTCATAAATCCAGAGAGCTAGCTTAAGTGTCCAGCTGAGTCTCTATCTCCCACTGCTAGTTTTTTAATGGATAGTCAGCTTTCCTGCACATCCACATCCCAAAAACAGGCTTGTGAGATAAACTGGTTGCTCTAATCAGTCCCTGCATCCCAAATGCATTTCTTCCTACTTTGGACCCTGTGATGCTACTGCAATGGACTCTGCACCCCCCTACCTCCACCCTTCCATCAACCATCACATGGAAAATGCAGGCCGAGAAACTGGATTTGTGATGTTAACTTACTCAACCTTTGACAGCACCATTCAATTGCAGCAGCATGACTAGTCAGCATAAAATGAGAATGGAGTATAAACTTAACTTATTCTAATACACTGGGCTTTTTCTGGAAGTTCATGTCATTTGGCACGTAGAGGGTAATACATGTTCAGTGATGTAAACCACAGAAAAAAATAACACTGAGAGCAAGCAATAGTGTGGTGTAATGTTTAAAGGGCAGGACCTGAAAACAAGAGAGAGACCGAGAGAGAGTCCTTGATCAAATCCTAGCTGACTCTGCAAAACATTAAACCTCCCAGAGCACTGCTTTTTGGAAGAGACGCAAAATGTCCTTGTAAGAAATCTAGCACAGACACTCCAGATACTGTGTATACGTCACACAACATGAACTTAATGCTCCAATATGGTTAAGACTGCATAGTGCTGGAGATATAATAAAAAAGTAATTAGGGCTGTAATGGACACTTTTGGAATTGGTGAAACTGAAATTGAGTTTATTGCGAGCACACAGGAAATTCTCAAACCCCTAAACCAATAGATTGGATGATTGGTTTGAAATTGAAAAACTGGAGCTATTTTATACTGACAATGAAAAATAAAACTACAGTTGCAGTTGCGGCGCTTACATTTTATTTCTGAGTGCTATCTGCTGTTCACTTACACTGAGTACAGGGCTGACATTGTGTAGTGGTTTATCTCAACCACTGGTGGGTACTTAAAGAATCATTGATACTGCAATGATGGCTAGTGTAGCCAGCAAATATTACAATAAGAAGTACTGGGCTGCTTTTGATATAGTAAGTGATTTAAAAGTGTGTGCAAAGAAAAACCAAATACAACCTTGAAAGACAACGTAAGGCTGTTTCTGATGCATACATTTGTGCCTTTCCCATAGTCATAGGCGCCAATGTGTTATTTGTCCCCACTATGAAGTTAATGATTAAGTACAAGCCATGTCTCTTGTTGATGGCCACCCATGAAGAACACAGCAAAAACAATGCAAGTACGCCTTGTTCTTCCCTTTCACATTTCACCATTAGTCAGCACCATGGTGGGAAATTCATTCAAACAGCACCCCTCTCGGCTTCTCGGAGGAGCTGCTTGACGTGAACCTTGGGACAATCAAGAAATTCACAAAAATGAAAGAGCAAAAACATCAATGCCCAGATGTGCCAAACATTTTGGCTGCTTTTTCTGCTGAAAATGAAATCTTGGCTTTAGCGGAAAAAACATTGAAAGAATCGATTATTCTCTCCTAATGATTAATTTAGAAGAATCTAGAATTTTGTTTTCTTTATTGATTTTATGTTATTCAGTAGCAGAGAAAAAGGCAAATTAAACATATTAAAATGTAGAAAATGTACATATGTTGCTTAGTTTGATTTTCAAGAAAGTAAATGCTTGATTTGTCAGGATAAAAAGATATTTGATATCTCTTAGAATCTTTATAATTATTTTACAGTTAAAGTTCATCGATATGTACTGTTTCTCTTACTGTTTTATTCCATTGTATGGTGGTTATTTGAGGGGACTGGTGACAGGGGATGGTACAGAATTTTCTGAAAGCGATTGCATGTCAACCAAAGATGGACTGTAAAAACACAACAAACCCCAAACATACAGTAACAATGAAAAACACAGTTCTAAAGCCATGAAGGAGGACGAGTGTGTAGCCAAACTCAGTGGTACAATCTAAAAAAGAGCAAAAATTAAAATAAGGCTCAATAATTTTAAATAAATGCCTACAAAAGTAAGACAGCAGTAATCAAGCAAAGATGGAACTTTCCACTGATTCAGTCTCATCTCATGGCAAAAGTGATACAGACATTTAGCTGGAGCGTGTCTCTGGCGGGAAATTCATTCAAACAGCACCCCTCTCGGCTTCTCGGAGGAGCTGCTTGACGTGAACCTGGATGCTGGATTCAGAATGTAAAGTATAGCCCTCTCCAAGTGAAGACACACTGTGGAACACCAAGCCCAAATGCTGGTGGCATTTGAAGGCTCACACAGGATTCACTCAGGTGGGTATGTGGGGATGGCCCTACAAGAAGACGTGCTACATTCAGAAGCATAATTTGCCACCAGAGAGTTTGAAGTTCTTCTTTAGTTTCACTGGCTAAGATGGCTGTTCTGTAACAGAAAGGATAAATTCCGGTCTCACGGCTGCTTAAGGAGGACAACTAGCAGAGAAGAAGGCATCACCACAGGATATTCCTCAAAAAGACAGCCTGTCACCTACTGTATGTAGGGGTGCATAGATACAGTAAATAAGAAAGATATATCATTGGCAAAAACAAAACACCATGTATTTAGGAGGGCACAAGGTAAAGAATCATTTGTGTTAAGAGTTTTAAGGAGGTCAGAAAGAATCTATAAAACAACATCTGTTTAAAGTTATAGTGTGGCAGTTGTCTACCTAAGCTGCTGACAGTATCAGAATTGGATTGATGGAGTGTGCATTCTGACTGAATGTCATTCCCAGGAGTGGCGGAGATAAGCAAAGGTTATGGGTGTAAATAAAGGAGTAGTCTAAGTCTTAGCAAGTGCCTATTACACAAGTTACACTCACGCACATCATTTGTTGTAGTAAAGTGCTTATGTGCTTCAAACAATGACCTTACACCTGTAGATCCAAAATAATATATAATGTCAAAAGCAATGCTATGAGATTTATGTTGTGTTCCTGTCTGTCATCCCAATTTAATCTTCAGCAAGTCTTTGAGTGATTTGAGACACCTTGAAAAACTGAACTTAAGACTTTGTTACCCTGAAAAGATGGGAGTTGGTTTAAAATACTTCAGTTTCTTGTTAAATCAAAGTGAGTCAGAAAAATGATATACTGAAACAATATTTAAAGTGAAGCAGGTCCTGTACCTCACTACAATGATAGGGTGATTAGCTAAATGGAGGCACATATAATCAAGCGGGCATATGCGAACCTGGAAATCTCCTGTGGTATTAATACACCATTGATAAAAGCAAGAAGGAAGCATAATAATGTCTAAGTATTGTTATCTGATTCATAATTATCCTGGGTGGTTTAAGCTGTTTTAATATAAGATACTAGCTGCATAAGCTTATACTGTAAAAAGCACAGGGTCCTAGAAACTATTGAAATCGTCAGAAAAAAATTTGAAATGTAGAGATGTCAGGTAAAGGAACTACAGTAATCCCTCCTCGATTGCGGGTGTTGCGTTCCAGATCCCCCCGCGATAGATGAAGTAGAAACCATATGTTTGTATGGTTATTTTTATATATGTTAAGCCCTTATAAACTCTCCCACACTGTTAACATTATTAGAGCCCTCTAGACATGAAATAACACCCTTTAGTCAAAAGTTTAAACTGTGCTCCATGACAAGACAGAGATGACAGTTCTTTCTCACAATTAAAAAAATGCAAATATATCTTCTCTTCAAAGGAGTGCGCGCGCCAGGAGCAGAGAATTTCAGAGATAGACTGCGCTCGCTAAGAAAAGCAAACAATCAAAAAATCAATACGTGCTTTTGTGCTTTTAAGTATGCCGAAGCACCGTGATAAAGTGCCATTTTTTAGAGGAGCCTCCGTATCTTCTAAGCAAACAGCTTCTGTGCAAACAGACTCTCTGCTCACACCCCCTCCGTCAGGCGCAGAGAATGACAGAAAGGGTGAGAGAGAGAGAAAAGCAAACAATCAAGCACCGCACGGGAAGCATATCGTATATCATTGAGGAGTTTTAGTTAATATGTAATACATGCTCTGATTGGGTAGCTTCTAAGCCATCCGCCAATAACGTCCCTTGTATGAAATCAACTGGGCAAACAAACTGAGGAAGCATGTACCATAAATTAAAAGACCGATTGTCCGCAGAAATCTGTGAACCAGCGAAAAATCCGTGATATATATTTAGATAAGCTTACATTTAAAATCCGTGATAGAGTGAAGCCACGAAAGTCGAAGCGCGATATAGCGAGGGATTACTGTACTCGGGGCATCTCTCTCCTAGGAGGTTTTGTTTTGCCAACATGCTCGCATCGTTTGTGCATTAGCGGCTAAGTGACTGTCTTTCTTCAGAGGTTTCCTTTTGCCGCTTGTGTATTAGTGGCGGGAGGAAAAGAAAAAGTTTTGCCGATGTGCTCGCCTTGCTTCTGTATTAGCCGCTAAGCGAGTGACTCTTTCTCCAGAGGTTTTGCATTGTCGATATGCTGGCCTCGCTTGTGTATCCTCGGAGGTGGAGCCCTTATCCCGACTCCACCTCTGACTTCCGGACCGGACAGACACACACACTTCCATACATAGACATTTATATATAAGACTAGTGAAACACGTGGATCTTCAGTCACATGCATCTCTCCGTCTTTGTCGTACTTGCATTCTGTAATCCACACTTGAAACTCAGTAGATGGCGCTGCTGTACTTCTTTTTCTTCCTATTATTTTGTTCTTTATCATATCATCAGCCTCCATGATTTGCTAGATGCTTAGCAGATGTCACTGGTCTTATTTTTTTGTTCCACCATGTCACTTTGCCATAATAAACTCATGAGTGCAAGCTAGCTTGCCAAGGTTGCTGTTATCTCAATTGTTTTTTGCATTTCCAGAATTTATCAGGTCACACGCTTTCGATCAGGACCAAGATCAAGGTTGTAGCACCAGTGGCTTGCAAGTAATCATGTTACAAAATATGAAACCTTAGCATTTTATATACTGTAAACAGATTGTCATTTTTTGCAGTGCTAAACTACAAACAGTCAGGCATCCTTTCATTACTCACCTAGTTGCAATATGACTGGCATATTAAATATCACTAGAAAGCAGAGGATAATTTCATGGTAAAGCATGTATACATTCTACAACTTAATGAAGGTGAAGCCAAGTCCAAAAACGTTATATATTAAAAAAAGTGTAATTTTATTTTACAATTGGCGTGCACTCATACTCAGCACATTGCTCACAGGTTATTTTCTTGTCAGACCTCATTATTCTTACATTGTAGAGCAGTGCAATCATAAAAAACAGGCACTGAAAGTAAGTGAAACATACTGGTACTTGTAACAGGCAGCTGGCAAGAATAAAGAAAGATTTAGACTTTAGTCAGGTGGTAAGTCCAACAGATAATGCCAATCACACTGCTTTTTGACACAGGAACTGCTAGGAAATGGAGTTCACATTATTATTGTGTTTGATGATCTGTAGGGAACGTTTGTATTAATGTTATTAACCCAAGACTTATAAGTTTTCTTTAGTTTTTTAAGAAGAGTTGCAGTACTCTCACTCTTACTCCCTTCTAAATTTCAACTTCAAACCACCTAAAATGATAACCAGCAGATTTAATTTTGAGATACAAATGATTTCTTTAAAAATCTTCCTAATAATTATTTCACAAAATTACACCACTGTCCCTATTGTAGTTTTAGTTAAACAGTTTCATAGTATTGAATATGTTAGTGGAGGAAAAGTAGTCATTGAATACATGACAGTCCTGCTGTTTTGTGTAAATTTGTATTTTGAAGTTTTACAGCCAGCTCCCTATTTCTGGGGCCTGCTTCAGCTGAAGCCAGCAGGTAGTAATTGGGGCCTGGCTAAGTTAAGGTAGGTGCAGCAACACGCTATATCGGTGCATGTTCCTAACCTCGTCATCCTCCTCCTAAGTTAACGTGAGCATCTTCCGGGCACACCAGTGGAGGTCCTGGCCTACTTTACGAGTGTTTTAAGCCATGCTATTTAGCCATGCTTGAAACTTCATCTCACAATATCTGCCGGACAAGCAATATTTCTTCAGTTCTGGAACTGAACTTATTGTAGGAATTCAACAAAACCCATCCATCCATCCATTATCCAACCCGCTATATCCCAACTACAGGGTCACGGGCGTCTGCAGGAGCCAATCCCAGCCAACACAAGGCGCAAGGCAGGAAACAAACCCTGGGCAGGGCACCAGCCAACCGCAGGGCGCCACACACACACACCCACACCCACACACCAAGCACACACTAGGGACAATTTAGAATCACCAACCTACCTAACCTGCATGTCTTTGGACTGTGGGAGGACACTGGAGTACCTGGAGGAAACCCACGCAGACATGGAGAGCACATACAAACTCCACGCAGGGCGTCCCAATTTAACAAAACCTTTTACTACAAATCTTTTCTTTAATACTGACATAAATTCACCATCAAAATTCTTAGTACCATTAAACTAAGTCAGTTTTACAGTGTACCAGTCACAAGAAAACTACCTATACCATACTTGAGCTACTACACTAGCTCAGGCATTGACATTGATCATAGTTAATTACAATAATGGCTTCTCAGACTATATAATGTACTAGTGAGACCACATCTGGAGTATTGTGTGCAGTTCTGGCCACCACGCTATACAAAAAGGACATAGCAGCTCTTGAAGCTGAGCAGTGGGGAGCAACCGAGAGCATCCCAGAACTTAGGGCCATGTTATACTGTGACAGACTCAGAGAATTAAACCTGTTTAGTCTCAAGATGAGGAGACTGCATGAGGACCTAATCCAGGTCTTCAAAATCCTCTAAGACATTGATAAAGTAGATCCAGCACAATTGTCTTAGCTTAAGTGTTAATGACATACTCAAGGACATCAGTGGAAATTAAGAAGAAGTGCATCTGAAACTGAAGCCAGGAAGCACTTCTTTACACAAAGGGTTGAGGAGAATCTGGAACAAACCAAGACATGAAGATGAAATAGAAAACTTGACACCCTTCAACAATGAAATATTGGGTAAGCTTAGCTATTAGCTACATGAACAAGCTTGATGGTCTGAATGGCCTTCTCTCATGTGTCAGATTTCTTAATATTCTTATGTTCTAAATACACAGCATGCTAGTTCTTAATTTTCTTTTGAGGCTGCCAAAAACTAATTTTAAAATTCTTACATTGCGCTTACAAAGCCATGATTAATTTAGATACTCTAACTTGTTGAAAGACTTGCTAATGCACGTACTGTAAACATGCTGTGCACTCACAAGGAGCAGGCCATCTTGCAGTATTTTTCTATGAGTAAGCAAGCGGTGTAGCAGGAGTGCCAGCAACAGCGCTTGCCTCTTCTTTCACCTACAGGTCTTTTTTTTTGGATCTGTTCTTTGTTTCCTCCTATATTTAGTGCTTTTTGTTTATTTTTTTTTATCATTTAATATAGATGGAATGCCCATTGGTTGCTGGGTGGTCTTTTTTCTTGGAAACCCTCAGATTTTGTTATTTTCTCCAGCATCAAGCCCCTGGAATTTTTTTTTCTGTTCTCTGGCCATCTGATCATAACACTGGACTTATCTTTAGAGACTTAAAAATTAATCTACATATAAAAAGTCTACTTTTTTTCCTAATACTTGCATATCTACATTATGTAAGTTTGTACTGATTTATTCATATCTATTATTATTGATATGCCACTTATTCATTCTTATTTTTTTCTATTTCTAGTTTGTTTTTCTGTTCTTGTAACATTTTCTTTGACATCTTGTAAAGCATGTTCAGCTACATTCTTTGCATGAAAATGTGAAGTAGAAATAAATGCTGTTGTTATTTTTGGACTCTGTTTAGTTGTGAATTGTGTCTGCTAGCCCTGTTGACAAAACAATGTGCCTACTTTTATTTAACATTGCATCTGAGATTCTACCCTGCCTGTTTTTGTAAGGGAAATTTTCTTATAAGATTTTCTGAGCCTATTGTATCCAAGATGGCAATGGTGAGATCATTTGTTCAGTTGTTTTTCATAACCATGTAAATATTTCAGTGTTCATCCTATCCACAAAAGGCACATGGTGTGATGGGGTGACTTGTATTATACAAATGTATTATGCAGTGGTGCTATTAAATCATCTCAGTCCGTATAAAGTAGCCCTCCCTGTATTAGGTCAGCATTTGTCACAGTGAACCCAGGGTGGTCATGTGGCAGGTACTCCATCAAATCCATTGTAATAAAGAATGTCCATTGGAACCACTGCAGTGGTGATCTCAGCTGTTATTTAAAGGGAAATTCCCCAACAGTCTCCCACAGCCCACTAACAACAGTATATTATTACATTACATACTGTACTAGTAGTAGAATAGTATTTGTTTAATAAAGTAGACTTGTATGGGCTCACCCTACAGTCTTAAATAACTTTCTAAAAACAATTGTTCTTTAGTTTTTACTTTCTTTTTGTAACCCTTTTTGCTGTACCTGGAATTGTTAAAAAGCATTATGAGCCTCCTTACCTGTATGAATGTATGCTAAATATTGTAAATAAATGTTGCTGTTGATATAGTGATAATTGTCATGTGTAAAAGAGTACAGTGAAATTTGTACTTATTATAATATTAATATAACTATGAAGGAATAAAATTGATTTAATTAATATTAAAGTTTAATAAATAATGGTATCATATCTTAAAACAAATATCTGCCCTCTTGTTGTATGTTACTTCATACCTGTTCATTTACTCTGCACAGTGATGGTCCATGGTGAATTAATATCTTCACAATTTCAACATCCCCCTTCCATGCTGCTAGGTGAAGTGGAAAGCATCCTTTATTGTCTGCTATATTTGTAGATGCTTCATACTGGAGTAATTTGAGGACAACGTCCCTAAACAAAAACAAAAAACAAAAAAAAGACAAAATTTACTTATTAATCCTGTACATACATTTTGGTAGTATCTTACCACGAGGCTGGTGTATCGGTTAGCACTTCTGTTTCATGGCTCCAGGATGCACAGTTCACATGGAGTTTGCATGTTCTTCCTATCACTGTGCTATGTGGGCTTTCCTCAGAATACTTTGGTTTACCTCCCACATTCACAAAGACTTGCATGTGAGGTTTCTTGCTTACACTAAAGCTGCCCCTGGAGAGGGGTGTGTGTTTGTGTGTGTGGAGGACCTGCAATGCCCCACCTCTCACTCAGTGTTTCTGGTATAGGCTCTCTATCCCTGTGACTCTGAATTGGGTTAAGCGGGTCTGAGAACATTATGTTATCTTAGTGTAATATTTTATCATCACTATTGCACCACAAGCAAATTAAATAAAAGCAGAAGGAGCACTTCTATTTACAAACTTCTGGCTCTTTCACCAACAAGTGTGTTTCTCTCCACCTCTTTAAAAATATATGGATCACTTCATTCAGAATAATTTAACTAGCAGTACATAAAATGGCCAAAGGCATTGTTAAAACATTCTAGTATCTAATGCAGAACCACAAGTTTTTCACTTTAAAAACAAACTCACTAGAAGATGTAACAAAACATTAAAAATTAGTTTTCATATGCAGCAATGCATATCCTGTAGATATCAAATACTGTATATATCTTTAATAAGGAACTTCTTTACAGAGTGGCCACAGTTTACAAAATAACTTTCAGCAAAACAAAGTTTTTTAAAAAACCACTGAACAATAAGACTCCAAACAATACATGGGGTTAATATGATTACTTCATATTTAGTGTTTTTTAGCCACCTATTTTCTAAATCTACTTATTCACTTGGGGGTCCTGGGATTCATGGAGTGCCATGTAATCAACAGCTCACTACCTCAAAAATAGTATGGGCAAAATTAAAGACATCCATTAATCTAAAACGCATACCTTTAAGATATTAGAGAAAAGCAAAACTACAGAAGAAAACTGACACAGACAGGTATAAGATGCAAACTCCACACAGGCATTGAGCAGGCTGGGATTTCACGCCATTCTAACCGAGTTGCCATGCTAGCTTCTATGTCACGGTGAACGGACAATTTGAGACAATTTGTTGCTAGCCAAAATATCATAAACAAGGCAACACAGAAACATTCTGGCTGGAAACAGTACCACAAAAATTGTGAAATTTCTTTTAATATGGCATGCTTAAAGATATAAAAAGTTATAGATACACGTGAGCCACAAGAAATATTGCTTATAAACAAAAGATATAGTTAGTAGGAAAAGGGGTATGACTAAATAAGGCCTACAAATGCCATGGCACCCAAAGTTTACAACAAGTCAGTGGGTGCAGATACATTATGTAGCATCACCATGTCCAAGGTCTCGAAGGATTGCTCTTAGCCTGAGGTGCCTTCTGTTTTAAATGAGATTAGATAAACTTCATTAATTCCATGGGGATATTTACAGCGGGCCAAGCGTGTGGCGGCATCGGCTGTTGCAGAGGCAAAAACTCGGGCATGGGAGGAGTTTGGTGAAGCCATGGAAAACGACTTTCGGTCGGCACGAGAAGGTTCTGTCAGGTGCCTCAGGAGGGGAAAGCGGTGCTCCGCCAACACTGTGTTCAGTGGAGATGGTGCCCTGCTGACTTCAACTGCAGATGTTATTGACCGGTGGAAAGAATACATCGAGGATCTTCTCAATCCCACCAGCATGTCTTCCTTAGAGGAAGCAGAGCTGGAGGACTTGAGGGCGGGCCCGTCCAAAACAGGGGCTGAGGTCGCTGAGGCAGTTAAAAAGCTCCTAGGTGGCGGGGCCCCTGGGGTGGACGAGGTAATAAGTCGGACTCGTTTCCTGTTGAAGTTGGACTCTGCCAAGGCTGCCCTTTGCCACTGATTCTGTTCGTAAGTTATATGGACAGAATTTCTAGGCGCAGCCAAGTAGCGGAGGGGGTCTGGTTCGGTGACCTCAGAATCTCGTCTCTGCTATTTGCGGTTGACGTGGTTCTGTTGGCTTCATCGGACAGTGACCTCCAGCTCTCACTGGAGAGGTTCGCAGCTGAGTGTGAAGCGGCGGGGATGACAGTCAGCACCTCTAAATCCGAGGACATGGTTCTCAGCCGGAAAAGAGTGGAATGCTCTCTCCGGGTTGGGAATACATTACTGCCTCAAGTGGAGGAGTTCAAGTATATCTGGGTCTTGTTCACGAGTGAGGGAAGAATGGAGCGGGAGGTTGACAGACAGATCGGTGTGGCATCCGCAGTAATGCGGGCTCTGCAACGGTCCATCGTGGTGAAGAGGGAGCTGAGCCAAAAGTCGAGGCTGTCAATTTACCAGTCGATCTACGTTCCTACCCTCACCTATGGCCATGAGCTTTGGGTAGTGACCGAAAAAGCAAGATCGCGGATACATGCGGCCAAAATGAGTTTTCTCCGCAGGGTGGATGGACTTTCCCTTAGATATAGGGTGAGGAGTTCAGTTATCCGGGTGAGACTCGGAGTAGAGTCGCTGCTCCTCTGCATTGAGAGGAGTCAGTTGAGGTGGTTTGGGCATCTGGTTAGGATGCCCCCTGGATGTCTCCCTGTGGGGTGTTCTGGGCATGCCCCACTGGGAGAGGGCCACGCGGCAGACCCAGGACATGCTGGAAGGATTATATCTCCCGTCTGGCCTTGGAACAGCTCGGGGTCCTCCCAGAGGAGCTGGAGGAGGTGACCGGGGAGAGGGAGGTCTGGGCTTCCCTGCTTAAGCTGCTGCCCCAGACCCGACCTCGGATAAGCGGTGGATAATGGATGGATAGATATTTACAGCAGCAGAAACATAAAAACAAAGATACAAACTTACAAGACAAATAATACTGTCAATAAATCAATAAACAAATGTATATTGTGCAAAAATTGCAAAATGAACTTAAACAGTATCAGCATTTAGTTTGAGACGTTGGAAACAAGTACTGAATCACCTGATCATAGTGAGCAGAATAGACCTCCATCAGCACTTCTTAGCACACCATGATGGAATAAGCCTGTGGCTAAAATTCCCCCAACAGAGTGCCTCCTGCAGGGGATGGAGGAGATTTTTCATGATGGCATCCAATTTTGCTATTATCCTGTTTTCCATACAAGTGTGTCTGGGGTGAGCCCAGTGATGGAGCAGGCTTTCTTGATAAGTTTGTTCAGGCATTGTGCATCTTTTGAGCTCATGCTGCTTCCCTAGGAGACTGCAGAGTAGAACAATACACTGGCTACTATGGACTCGTAGAACATTTCCAGCAGCTTACTGCATACATCAAAGGACTCAAATCTGTTTAGGAAATGTCAAACTTCAGCTCATCTGTACATCCCTCAACAAATCAAGTTTGGAGTCTTTTCACAAGCACACAGTACAAAAATCAATGCATTTCCTACAGTGTGTCTGTTAGGGTGCTAAAAACATATCTGACAGAGCCTCCTGCTACTCCTGCTTACTACTCAAGATGAGATGAATTAATCAATAAACAGTCAGGAAGGGAAACGGAAGTAACAGTGAACAGCTGTTCTCAGAGGTGCACTCTTCTGCTTTTCCCTGCTAGCTGGTCGGTTGCCTCCTCCCATGACAGATGTGAACAAAAGATGCCCTTTCTCCAATAATTAAGCACTGACAGACTGCAGGAGGAGCTCTTCTCTTAAGCAGTTCATTTCTAAATTCATCTGTGATCACAGGGCACACATTCATTGGTTATCTCCTTTGTGCCCATCACTTTGTAGTGGAATTTCAACAAAACTCCAGTTACAATTAGTTAAATGTTATAATACTGAACACAAACGTAAAAAATGTGACAGGATTTTCCTGGAATTAAGCAAAGGTTTTATATTATAAAAATCTTTAAAAACAGTGGAACATCTTTGATTATGTTTATGAGTATATAGTAGTTTGCTGCTCAGAATTTCATCAAGCACATAAAAACTTCATTCTCAGGTTTTAGAAGAAGCCCTGACTTTAGATTTTTAGACAGGACAGTTACAGTATAGCTCCAAAAATGTTATTTCTTTTCTTAGTAAAATACACTCTATACAATAATGGTGTAACATACAATAATATAGAACACTCCACAGGCAGTAAACACCCACTGCCACACACGCATTCTCACAGAGTGGCACATTTTGAATCGGCAATCAATCTAACAGGAACGTCTTAAAGGATGTCAGAGGAAAATCTGAGCACCTGGAGGAGAACACACACAGACACAGGGAAAACTTGCAAATTTCAAATGTAAAAACATCAGACACAGGATTCAAACCTAGGACAATGAATCTATGTGGCTGGAACACTTCCCACTGCTCCACCATGTCTGTCTATAATGACGATGTATCATTACACAATATGACCAGAGAATTCAGATTTCTTTCTTTCTTATTATGTGAAACTAATATAAAAATCACATTACATTTTATGGTTGTAGTGCAAACTACATGGCTGAACAGTCTTCATCACTTACTGTAGATGTCATAGTTACAAAATGAAACAGCATGCACACGGAAGACTAATCCATGGCCACTGTAAATTTTGAAACTCCTCCTACAAAAATCAAAAACTGAATATAAATACTTGTCAGCTTTTACAAAATAAAGTACAGTATGACACTTGACACTACTTGGACAGTTGTTCTATTAGATAGATAGATAGATAGATAGATAGATAAATAGATAGATAGATAGATAGATAGATAGATAGATAGATAGATAGATAGATAACACACAGTAACACAGTTTGGTCTGAACACACACTAGAATGACTATAAAGCAAAAAAATAAAAATGAAAGAAAAGTTCTGACTTAGTTGTCCCAGTCCCAGTGAGGCAATTATGCAGACATATTGCTGTTGGTATAAAGGAGCCCCAATAGCATTTCTTGGCACACTTCTGCTGAATGATCAGTTGGCTGAAAGTCCTCAGTGTTGATGTGTCAGAGTGAGGATGCGCAGCATTGTCCATAATGGCACTCACTTCTGTTTTAATTCTCTCATTCACTGGACATCCATGGGGTCCAGAGTGTGTCTTATAACTGAGATTGCCCTTCCAATTAGCTTGTTGATTTGGTAGGCCTCTCTTGTAGTGATGTTACCAGCCCAGCACACCACAGCAGAAAAAAATCACACTGGCCATCACAGAGTTATGGAAGATGTGAATTGAATTGAATTGAATTGTTTTATTGTCATTGTACACAGTACAATGAGATTCAATGTACAACTCCTCCACAAAACAATAATCTTCCTATAAAATGACAAAAATAGCATAATCAAACAATAAAAATATACAATAAGAAAACATAAATACAATGTACATATATAGTGCAAAGTGCTCCACCAGGAGCACTTAATGGAATGACTGAGTGTGTTTATAGCTCTTGAAACGGCCTCTGAGCCTAGCATTTACCGGATGAGAGAAGTTCAAACATACTATGGCATGGGTGATTGGGATCCATGCAGATGCTAGTGGCTTTCCTGAGGCAGCGTGTGCTATTGATGTCCTCCATTGCTGGAAGCTGCACCCTGCCAATCTTCTGCGCTTTCAACACAACCTACTGTAGAGCTTTCCAATCAGCAGTTGTACAGCTGAGATACCACACATACAATTGGTTAAAATACTCTCAGTAGTGCAGCGTTAGTAGGTCAGCAGCATATGTCAAGGTTGGGTAGCTTTTTTCAACATTCTTAAGAAACACAGCCATTGTTGTGCCTTCTTCATCAGTGCCATGGTGTTAGCTGTCCATGCAAGGTCCCTGGTAATGTGTATCCACAGGAACCTAAAGCTTGACACACACTCCACACTATACCCATTGATGAAAACTGCAGCATGATCCTCATCTGATGTGATCTTCTGGATTCGATAATGAGCTCCTTGTCTTCCCTGTGCTAAGGGAAAGTTTGTTCACTGAGCACCATCTCACCAGATTTTTCACCTTCAGTCTGTAGGCAGATTTGTCATTATTGGAAATTAGCCCAATCACTGTTGTGTCATCTGCAGATTTTATGATGGTATTGGTGGTATATGCAGATACACAATCGTCAGTGAAGAGGGAGTAGAGGACAGGGCTCAGTAAACAGCCTTGCAATGTGCCCTTGTTCAGGGTTATGGTGGAGGTGAAACGGGGGCCCACCCATACCATCTGACAGTGCTACAACAGGAAACTGAGGATCCAGTTACATAGTGGTATGTTGAGGCCCGACTGGTGCAGTTTATGGATGAGCAGGGAGGGGACAATAGCACTGCAAGCAGAGCTACAGTATAGTCTACAAATTGCATCCTCACGTATGTGTTCTGTCCCTCTAGATGAGTCAGGGCTTTGTGCAGAGCTAGAGAGATGACATCCTCTGTAGATCTATTAACTCTGTAAACAAATTGGAGTCCAGGGAGGTGGGGATGTTGGCTTTAATGTAAGAGAGAAGCAGTCTTGCAAAGCACTTTATTATTATCGGTGTCAGAGTAATTGGACAATAGTCATTCATGTTGGTTTCCTTTGGCACTAGCACAATAATGACTGACTTAAGGCATGCAAGGGACCATTTCTAACACAGAGGAGAGGTTAAAGATATTTGTAAATACCTCAGCAAGCTGCTCAGCACGGTTTCTTAGTGCCCATCCTAAAACTCTGCCCTGTCCAGGAGCTTTACGTGGACTGACCCTCTACAGTGTGCGGCGTACATTATACATGCTCAGTCTGAAGGTGGGAGACTTGGCATCCTCTGTGGCTTTAATCTGTTCAGGTGGAGTAGGGTTGCTAGATTCAAAGTGGGGAAAAATGTGTTGAGATCATCTTTGTCAATGTGACATCAGTGTGGAGAGAGAAAGGGCTGCCTTTGTAGTCAGTAATAGCTGTAATGCTTTTCCACATGAGCCTGGTATTTATGCTGTAAAAGTTATCTTCCACACATTTCCTGTAGATGTCTTTGGCCTTTTTTAAACCTTTTTTCAGGTTTGACCTGGCAACAATGTAGGTTATGGGATTCACAGATTTAAATGCCTGGTGATGTGCTTTTAAAAGATGTTTCACCTCTTCATTCATCCATGGTTTCATATTTGGAAAAATCTTCCTCACGATACCCACACAGCTACAGATATAGAAAAGAACAGTGGTTGTGTATTCCTACAGGTCTATCTCTGCGCCCCGCACAGCCTGCTGAGCAAACAGTTACCAATGTGTGCATCCAAAGCGGCCATGGAGTGGTGATATGGCTTGCTCAGGCCACATTATTATTGTCTTTGTGACAGCTTTGCTTCTGCAGATAAGATGTCTGTATGCAGGCATCAAAAAAAAAAAAAAGAAAAATGCTCAGTGTCTAAGGGGTAGGGTAATTAGGGCTTTGTAGGAGTCTTTTACATTTGTATATAATTTATCCAGGGTGTCTGATCCCCTGGTGGGGCACTGCACATGTTGGTTAACATTTTCTGGAGCACAGTTGAAGATCTGTCTGGTTAAAGTCCCCAGCAATAATGCAGGCTGCATCTGGATGAGCATCCTGTTGTTTACTCATAGAAAAGTGCAGCTGTGCCAGCACTAGTTTAGCATTAGATTGGGATGGAATGTACAACAGAAAATTCCCTCGGTATATAAAATGGCCTGCACTTGAGCATTGAAAATTCCAAATCTTGGGAAGCAGTAACTCCCTATAGCAGTGTGGCTTGTGCACCAGTAATTACTTACATAGACATAGTCGTCAGCCATTGCTCTTACCAGAGATCACTGTTCTTTTGGCTCAATACAGTGACCATTTTGCTAGCTCCGTAGCTCCAATGAGCTCTGTAAAAATGTCTCTGTAAAAATCAGCACACCACAGTCCCTCATAGATCGTTGTGTATTGAGCCACAGGCTAAATACGTCCAGTTTGTTGGTAAGTGACCAGACATTTGATAGAATGATGCTTGGTAGCCATGGTTTGTGTGGAGTACATAGCGAGGCCTGTACACCTGCACACTGTCTCCATTTCTGCTTTCTTTCCTGACACCACTTCTGGGGTGGGAATCCAGAAGGATTCTGGTATTCAGGATATCTCCGTCAGGATACAACTGAAGTTAATAGAACTGTGAAAAATATGCTCACAGCTTTTCCCAATATTAAGCAATGACTGTATGAATAATATGCACTAGTGTTCCATAGCAGAATTAAAGGAAGCGTCACATAACACAAGAAACATCAAGGAGAGTGCAAAGCTGCTGCGTCTGGACACACCACCATGATGATATTACTTCCCACATTAAAGGAACACAGTCTCCTAAGGAAGAAGAGCCTGCTCTGCCCTTTGTTATATAGTTCTTCTGTGTTCCAACACCAGTCCAATCAGTCATTAATGTGGATCCCCAAGTATTTGCAAGAGATGAGCACCTCTTCATCCACTCCCTGAACAGTGACCAAACATAGAGGCTCTTTGGTGCGGTGACAATCAATGACCAGTTCCTTGGTTTTGCTGATGTTAAAATAAAGTCCGTTCTCCACCTGACTCCTATACTCTGTCTCCCCCTTAGCAATACACCCCATAAGTGCAGAATCACCTGAGAATTTCTGCAAGTGACATGATCTGCTGTTATATTTATTGTCTGAGGTGTACAGGACTATTCCTTGTGCTGTTCCAGTGTTGCGCACATCCAAATCAGAAACACAGTCCTTGAGTCTCATAAACTTTGGTGTACCTGACAGATAGTCCATTATTCAGGACTCCACAGGCTCATCCGCCTGCATATCTCTGAATTTACCCCTTAGTAAGGATGGTTGGATGGTACTGAAGCACTCAAATCAAAAAACGTAATCCTTACAGTGTTGCCAGCTTTGTCCAGGTGAGAATAAGCCTTGTGGAGCAGAGAGGTTGTTGCGTCCTCGACTCCAATCTTTGTCCGATAGACAAACTGCAGTGGGTCCAGGTGGTCTACCACAAGAGGGTTCGTATAGTCCAGGACCAGTCTCTCAAATGTCTTCATGATGTGAGGCACAAGTATCACTGGTCTGTTGCCATTAGGTGAAGAGGCACCTGCCTTTTTTGGAATTTTTATTATTGCTTTTATGCCTAATGTACAGAGTTTGCATATTAATCCCATCTTCTGGGAAATGTCTTTTCCTGTTACGATTAAAAGAAATGCTTTTAGGACAATTGACAAGTCTAAAATGGCCTAATATGAAAGATGAAAGAGGCATGGGGAGGAAAGAAAAATGCTGTGTTCAACAATGGAAGTGAAAAACTAAAACCATATCTAACGCCACAACCCTGATGTAGATTTACAGGGTTAGGAGAATGAATGAAAAAATAAATAATCATTTACTGCAGTAATTAACCATTACTAATTAGTTAGGTATACATTTTATATATGGTTATGCCAAGCAGACTTTCTTTCCTTTACAATGTTGTTCACTTCTCTGCTCTTTCATGTTTCAGAAACGTATCTCAAGAGAGGCTTTTGTTTTAATTAAAAATGGAAAATCAAGGTGCAGTGTGTAGATGTGTGCACAGGAAGCACAGGGTTATGGTGAGAGCAATAGGTGTAAATGTGGTGTCTCCCAGGTGCCACTGCTCTTTTTATTTTATAATAACAGTCATGATAAAAATGTAACCAACAAGCCTGTTAAGTTTGCAGATGATATTAAGCATGGGGGACTTGCAGATACCTAAAGTTAGCAGGATATTTTTATTAAATGTAGACCTGAACAAGAATGTTATGGTATGGGGTATGAGATCTCTGTTTCACCTTCCAGCCAGGATACCAAAACTATAAAGAGACTTTATAAGAAAAGTTCATAAATTGTTGAAAATCCATATAATTCAACTTTCACTTTCTCATATTGTGGTTCAGACTTGTAGACAAACAAACAACTGAAAAACTTGCTGCAAACACTCAATAACATTTACTCATCACGTAAGAATAATAAAAGATGGATATATGCAAGTGTCTACAGGCAAAGGACAATAAGGAACAAAACAGAACATAAATCCACATTAGCTTGGTTTCTCTCCAGTGGAAGGTGCACAAAACTTATTTCAAGAATTAACACAGGGACATTATTTATTCAGAACACACTTTAAAATGTCCTTAGGACAATTCTGGCCTTTCAGTTAGTTATAAAGTTTCTGGGTCCTGCATGGTGACAGTTAATCTGTGCTAGATTACCTCCCACACTCAACTCCTCTGTGTGTGCATGAGATGCTGCTCTGAACTTTCCTGCTGAGTTTACAAAGAAAAACATGTAACAGACACAGGCTTTTATCTTCGGTTAGATCATTAAAGAAAAAGTACAAGGAGATCTACAACAACAGTAGGGCTTCCACAGATCCCTGATTTCAACATCACTGGATTACCTGGAGAGACTGAAGCAAGTGAGATGGCTAAACTGTGCAGAAGAGCTGGGGCAAGTTGTCCAAGGTGCTTGAAATAAACTACCAGTCATCTTTCTTATGAAACTTGATAACAGTGGACCTAAAAGAATGGATGCACTTCTACAGACAAGGGGAAGTTACACCAAGTATTGATTTGATTTACTTTTTTTTTACTGTTTACCGTTCTACAGTTTTTTGACATTTTTTATTATTTATAAACACATCATTACTTTCAAAATTTTTTCATATGCATAAGACTTTTGCACAGCACTGTACTAATGTACTATATGCAGCCTAAGTTTTGAAGGGATCCTTTAAGTGAGAATTAGATTTTTTTCAATTTCAAATATTATATAACATCAGTTACCCACTGACTTAAAAGAGGTGGGTTAGGATTCTTCCAACTGAGCAAGATAAGTCTACATGCTAATAATGAAGTAAAGGCAATTACAGTTTATTTGACCTTCTCCATTTTAATCCCATCTGGGAGTACACCAGACACAGCTGTTAATGGATTAGGAGGATTTATGACACCAAGGCTGTCTGATAGGCATTTATAAATTTTTGTCAAAAATGATGTTAATTTGGTACACACCCAAAACATGTGGCCCAGTGAGGCTGGGGCTCGATTGCAACATTCGCAGGTTGGATCTTGCCCTGAAAACATTTTGGACAATTTCAAACAAGACAGATGTGCTCAATAAAAGATTTAAGTTGAATAACTGAATGTTTTGCACATATGGAGCTCAAGTGGATTCTGTGCACGGCTGCCTTCCACTCCGTTTCTGAAATGTTGAGTAAGAGATCCTTTTCCCACTGTACTCTGGGACCTTTAAATGGAAGCGACTTTAAAATGGTTTTATATATTATAGAAATGCTGTCTGAGTCCCAAAGACTGATCAATATCTCTTCTGGAACTAGAAATAGGTGGTAGGTGAGGAAAACTGGGGAGATTCCATTTAGCAAAGTTTATCATTTGGAGACAGTGGAACAATTGTGATGATGGGAGATTAAATTTGGAGTGTAATTGTCCATAGGATGCAAAGACATTATTTATATACAAATCTCTAAATGATTTAATCCCATACATTTTCCAAACATTAAAAACTCTGTAAGTTTGAAGGGGTGGAAAAAGGTGGTTATCATGTAGAGGTGCCACTGATGAAATATTCTCTAACTTGAAGTGTTTCCTACATTGCCTTTTGAATGCGTGAATTTTCCGAATTCCAAATAAATGAGGTTATGATTAAATCGAATTCCTTAAAAAAAGATCTGTGAATTTATATGGGGATGTTTTGTAATAGAAACAGATAAGAGGATATTCATCTTCACAATGTTAATTCTATACATTGTGGAGGAACGGCGGCTTTGTGTTCCGGCCCTCACCCCCAGGCCGCCAGGAGGAGCTCTCCCGACAGCAGCATCGTGCCCCGAGTTCCAGCAGGGCCTCATGGACTATGTAGTGTTTTTACACAGCCCTGCTGGATACCTTGGGGGCCACCGGGAGTCGCTGTAGGGGGGCTCGTGGGCTCTTGTGTGCCCTATAACCCGGGAGTACGTCACGGTCACGTGACAGGAAGGAACGAAGTGCTCCCGGGTTGAAGAAAAGGACTGTTTACCCTGACCCGGAAGTAATAAGGAACTGTGGACTAATTGGGCAGGAACACCTTCGGGTCAGGGGCTATAAAAGGACTACGGGCCAGTCCAGACACTAAGCAGAGCTGGGAGGTAGGAGGGCGAAGTGTCTGGGCGAGGAGGAGAGATTATTGTGTTTATTTAGTTTGAGTACTGTGGAGGGTGCTTTGTGCACGTTATCATTTAATAAAGAAGTCTTGGACTTTTATCCGGTGTCTAGCGTGGTACCTGAGGGTTCAAGGGAGCACTAGCGCCGCCTACTGCCACAACATGTTATTCTATTTATCTATGCACGTCTTGTTTAATTTTATCCATTTTTTTACATAATTAAAATATATTTATTTACACATAAATTCATTAAACAGTCATATCAAATCAAGTCAGCCAACATTTGCCAAATCCCAGTATTTAGCCATTTCCAGTGTATGCAATGATTTTCAAAATATGTTAAGGATTAATATCGTATTTAATTTCTAACTTCATTGGTCCTCGCAATTCATTTGATTTTATCCTTTATATTAATTGTAGCACATCTTCCTACTCCGTATTCTACAAATAGTATAGTATTTCTCTAATATTTACTGTAGTAACTAAGACGTTTATGAATTCAGAGAGAAAGCATTAGCAAAATAAGAATTACCTGTACTTAGTGGTTGTTAGACAAATGATGAACACACTGGCTACAATATTTAGTCAATTATCTCCAAGTATTGTACTTTGTTAGAAAACAGGAACAAATAACACATTTATCATTTTCACTCAATAAGGTGTTTATGTTTAAACAAGAAATGTTTTATGTTCTCAAAAATACAGCACCATTAGAAATTAATCTGAAATAAGATGGCAGAAAAAGAAAGAAAACTATGTGAGCTCTAAATCTTTAACTACATTTACCCACCAAAACGAAATCCACTTATTGCAGACTTTCAGACTTCTAAATGAGGTTGATCATAGACTTGTCATGCTTTCTTATTAGTGAGACATGCTTCTTTAGACACTTCAGACCCTGCTGTGACTGTATCTTCTTCTCCTATAACTCAAATATGTTAAGAATAATATCATTCTTACTGTCTACTAATTGTGAGAAAAATCTAATACCTCATGAATGGTGCTTCCCAACCTTAAAAGAACAGTCTTGCTGTACAAAAACCTCTCTTGGATGTTTAGTTTGTCTTATATTTATACTGTAACCATAATTGAAAAATGATTTATGGTTTTGACTTGTACCCCCCTGAAAATTATTTATACAAATAAAACAAATAAAAAAATTATAAATTATAATTTACATAATGCAGAAAACACAAAATTTATGCTGATGAGGATGCCACTGTGGACTATTTTCTCAAAGATGAGTTGCATCATGAAAGTAAATTTATATTAAAACTCTTCCACTATTTCTTAGTACTCTTGAGTAGTAATGTACAATTGTATTGATACCTGGCACTGGTAATTCTGTCTTCAGGTTGTAGTAAATTCTTCATATGAAATTGTTTTGAAGTTTACAAATCTAAACTGAATAGAATTAGTTTAATTATCTAAACTTAATAATGCTTCAGTATAATTATATATTAAATAATTCTGCCACTCTCCTTGCTTTTTTATTACTTGATTATCAACTGTGATTATATTCAAAAAGACTTCTTGCTGCTATTTAAAACTTTTAAGTGTCCATGTCCCTTATTTGTCACTTTATTTTTCAAGCTTTTTGCTTGTTTTCTAATTTTTTTTAGTTTATTACTCATTCTTGTCCATTTTGCTTTTTGCCTTCAGTTCAGGCTTCTGATAGCATTCTCATATTGCTGTACTCATGCATTAGAAATCTCTTTACCAATAGGTTTACTCCATCACATAACCATACCTGCTCAAACTTCACATTGATATCAGTTTTAATAATGTTATAGCATTAACCAGTCCACAGGAAAAGGCTGTTATTGACACTGTGGTAACTACAGGCTTGCGGCCTTTATCTGAGACTCCAGAGAGAAAATATAAACAGACAAGGTGGCCTAAAACTGTTGCTGATGTTCACACTTGCAATTAAATGGGCAGCTGGAATAACAGACCCGGCATGTCAGTGCAAGTCTGTCTTGTTTCTCCTTGTGTGAGTACTGATTGAAAGCATCCCACTTTCTTTGATAAGCAGCACTGGGGTTGTCTATAAAGTTAAAGAGAGTGAGAGGACTACATGAAATGACTATAAGCAAAATATATTTGGTTGAATTGACAGCTGCAGTAGCTATCCACCATTGGACATGTACAGTACAAGACACCTGCATCCTTCATATTAAATGCCACTTGTGCAGAAATGCCTGCTGTTGTGTCTGTGAGTCTCTGGTGGTAAGAAAAATGTCTTAGGAAGGAGTTGAATTATCCTGAAAAACAATTTTAATTGTTACTTTGAATATATCTTGGCCACTGCCAGTATATCAAAATGACATTACCATGTAACAATGCTATGGTGTCAAGTGTGTCACATTGTGGCAATGTAAAGCATCCAAAAGCACAAAACGGTGTCACTCATGTTCATCTGTGGATCACTCTCTAGGCCCATCTGCTTTAGTACTACTCCAGGTCAAAAGGGGATGCTGGTGCTAATCTTCTCCTCTTCTGGTTTCTCCACAGCACAAAGAAGATGCACAGTGAGGGCAACGGACTCCATCCCTTCAAGTTCCCAGCCTATAAATCCACAACTACAGTAAGTAGATGTTCTTTTGTTTAACAGAACACACCACTAGATGGAGCTCCTACTGGGTGATGTAAAGGCAGCCAAATACCAAGAATAATGGCTTTCATTTTCGTTTTGAACTTTTGTGTTACCCTTATGCCCTTAGCAGCCATATTTCCTTTGTTTTTGTTGGTTTGATTAAGTGGGTGGCACCCCAATATTTATTCCTGAGTCTTCCAGTCTCCTTACTTGACCAAAACAGCAAAATGCATGAAAAAAATGCTGGTGAGAAAGTAAAATAACGATACATTAATTTTAAAGTTAGCATTCTAATATTCTATACACCTATACAGTACTGTGAATGTTGCCAGGGTCTTTCCAGTCATTTGCCATTTATTTGCAATGTACCACAAGAAAATGTAAATTTTGTTTTCAGTCCTCAACTAGTTTATTCTCATATATAAAGCAGACTGTAGGAATCTTGTGGTCTTGTATGTATGTTATCATCCAGTTGACTCTCAGAACGTTTACTGAAGACGCCATCTGCCGGCTGATTAGGAAGTTGACATGTAGCTATCTCTATATACAGTACAGGCCAAAAGTTTGGACACACCTCCTCATTCAATGTGTTTTCTTTATTTTCATGACCATTTACAGCACTCCATCACTCTCCTTCTTGGTCAAATAGCCCTTACACAGCCTGGAGGTGTGTTTGGGGTCATTGTCCTGTTGAAAAATAAATGATCGTCCAACTAACCTGACTTCTGCACAACACAACTGCTGGTCCCAACCCCATTGATAAAGCAAGAAATTCCACTAAATAACCCTGATAAGGCACACCTGTGAAGTGAAAACCATTTCAGGTGACTACCTGTTGAAGCTCATCGAGAGAATGCCAAGAGTGTGCAAAGCAGTAATCAGAGCAAAGAGTGGCTATTTTGAAGAAACTAGAATATAAAACATGTTTTCAGTTATTTCACCTTTTTTTGTTAAGTACATAACTCCACATGTGTTCATTCATAGTTTTGATGCCTTCAGTCATGAAAATAAAGAAAACACATTGAATGAGGAGGTGTGTCCAAACTTTTGGCCCGTACTGTATATAAAATCCAACGTCTGTCTGTGAGTCTGCCCGCTTTTCATGAGAGAACTACTTAACGGATTTAGATCAGGTTTTTTTTTCTATAATTTGCTTGAACATTCTGGTTGATTTTGCAGCTTCTCTCATGGTACTAAACATCATAGTTTGCTTGCGGTTTCGATTTAATTGCGGAAATCTGAGGGAGATGGAGAGGGCTGAGGGGGAGGTGAGTAGGGCACTCTTCACTCATGTGTCAGCCTCAGGGCGTGTACCTTGCCCTCCTTATAGCTAGCGAACGAGAGAACTATTTAACGGATTTAAATCAGGTTTTTTTCTATAATTTGCTTGAACATTACGGTTGATTTTGTGACTTTTCCCATCGCGCTAAGAATCATAGTTTGTTCGCAAGAGTGATATATTCATGCTAATCCGAGACAAGGCCGTGGGCCAAGGGGAGTGGGAAGCGTGACGTCAGGAGGGGGTGGGGGGGAATGGGCGGGCAGGGCACTCCTCACTCACGCGCCAGTCTCCATTCGAGTCGGTCTAACTTCTGCATTTTGGAGGAGTGCTCCTTGCCTCCGCTTAGCTAGCGATACCTGTTTGTTTATTGATGTTTAAAGTTTGTCCTGTTTCACTACTATGTGGGAGGAGCCATGGGGGACGGCTGGTTGATTAATAAAACAAAAGTAGTGAGAAAATGTAGGCAGAGCCATGCACACTATGCAGCATATTGTATAGAACAATAATAAAGACACATTACAAAGATTGTGTCAGAAAAGCAAAACATAAATGTACAGTAATTAAAATAACTATGTAGGAACAACAACAAAGTATAGTTATATCAGACAGCAAGAACATGGGGAAATAACACTAATAAAGTGAGACTAAGAAGACTAGGAAAAGTCCTACAAGACTGACAAGTGATCAAAAAGCTTAATGACTGGGCCCTACATGGAGCTCAATGCATGTCTAAATACAATTTTACCCTTAACAAGTTTCCAACTGTGTCCTCGTGTTGCTGACAAACTCATTTTAAAGTAACAGTCTAGATCCACAATATTAGCACAATATATATATCCACAATATCTCCTTTCTTAATTTTAAACACTTTAATCATGTCTCATCTTAATCTTCTTGTCCTTAAAGAGAAAAGGCTCAGCTCTTTTAATCTTTCTTAGCAACTCATCCCCAGGAGCCCCTGAATAATTCTAGTTGCTTTCCTCTGGACTTTTTCCAGCACTGCTATGTCTTTTTTGTAGCCTGGAGACCAAACCTGTACACAGTACTCTGGGCAAAGTTTAACCACTGTGTTATAAAGCTTCCTCATAACCTCCTTGGGCTTGTACTCTACACATCAGGAGCTGTATAACCTAACATTCTGTTAGCATTCTTTATGGCTTCTAAACACTGTCTGGAAGTTGATAGTGTTGAATCCACCACAACTCCTTCTCATAAGGCGTGCCTTCGATTATCAGACATCCCATTGCATATTCAAACAAGACATTTGTACTTCCAACATGTAATACTTTACATTTACTTACATTAATCTTTATCTATTACAAATCTGCCCAAGCCTATAATCTGTCCAAGTCCCTCTGTAATGATTCAGTGGTTTCTAGATTACATGCCAATCCACCTTACTTGGTATTATCTGCAAACTGAACCAGCTTGTTACTTATATTCCTATCTAAATCATTTATATATTTATTAAAAATAGCAGCGGCCCTAGCACTGACTCCTGTGGAACACCACTCTTAACATCAGCTAGTTCTGATGAGGTTTCTCGCACCATCACCTTCTGCTTCCTGTAGCTGAGCTAATTTTGTATGCATCTGCAAACAACTACCTGAACTCCCACTTCTTTTAAGTTGATGCTCAACCTCTCATGTGGCACCTTATCAAATGCTTTCTGAAAGTCAAGATAAATAATATCATGAGCTTCACTTTGATCATATTCTTTTGTTGCCTCCTCACAGAATTCCAGCATGTTAGTAAAATACGACTTCCCTCTTCTGAACCCATGCTAACTGTTCAGAATAACTCCTGTCCTTGCCATGTGTTGCTCAATCTTACCCTTAATAATTCCTTCCACTAATTTTCCTGTGATGCTTGTTAAGCTTACTGGTCTATAGTTGCTTGGATCTGCCCTGTAACCCTTTTTATATAATGGGATAATAGCTGTCATTTTCCAGTCCTTTGAAATATCCCAGTGTACATTGACTTCCTAAAAATACAGTATGCGGCAAGTTTTAATATATGTACCCACTAACCTCCTTAAGAACTCGAGGGTAAATATTATCTGGTCCTGGTTATTTGTTTCATTTCGGCCTATTCAGTCTAAGCAGTACTTTTCCCGATACAATTTATCACTTAGAACCTCCTTAGTAGTCCTTTTTTACTGCTGGGAGGTTATCCACTTTCTTACATGTGAAGACCTCAGAAAAATGTAATTTTATGGCATCTGCGATTTCACTGTCTGTATCTTTTAATTCCCCTTTACTATTTCTGATGCACTGCATCTCCTCCTTGACTGTTCTTTGACTACTACAACTGAACACCAGCAAAATGAAGGAGCTGGTGGTGGATTGTAGGAGACCCAGGACCCTCTTGGACATTGATCATCAGAGGTGATTGTGTGCAGAGGGTGCAGACCTATAAATACCTGGGAGTGCAGCTGAATGATAAATTGGACTGGACTGCCAATACTGATGCTCTGTGCAAGAGAGGAAAGAGCTGACTATACTTTCTTAGAAGGCTGGCATCTTTCAACATCTGCAATAAGATGCTGCAGATGTTATATCAGACCGTTGTGGTGAGCGCCCTCTTCTACGTGGTGGTGTGCTGGAGAGGCAGAATAAAGAAGAGGGACGCCTCACGCCTGGACAAACTGGTGAGGAAGGCAGGCTCGGAGCTGGACAGTTTGACATCCGTGGTAGAGCGACAGGTGCTGAGCAGGCTCATGTCAATCATGGAGAATCCACTGCATCCACTGAACAGTATCATCTCCAGACAGAGGAGCAGCTTCAGCAACAGACTGCTGTCACTTTCCTGCTACACTGACAGACTGAGGAGATCGTTCCTCCCCCACACTATGCGACTCTTCAGTTCCACCCGGGGGGGTAAACGTTAACATTATACAAAGTTATTGTCTGTTATACCTGCATTTTTATCACTCTTTAATTTTATATTGTTTTTTATCAGTATGCTGCAGCTGGAGTATGTGAATTTCCCCTTGGGATTAATAAAGTATCTATCTATCTATCTATCTACTAAAATACTGAAAGAATCTCCTTGGGTTGTTTTTCGCCTTATCTGCTATACAGTATTCCTCTCTTAATGCCTTTTAGCCTCCCTAATATCCTTCTTAATGGTTATAAGAATATAATGGTTCTTCATGGTATGTCTTGAAGGTTCTGATATCCTTTTGTGGTGGTTTATGATTTAGTTTATTCAACTGTAAACTTAATTTAGCATTGAAGTTTCAAAGAAAATAGAATGTTGTGTTTTTAGACATGCAGTATTTTGAAAAATGTACTTTTTTAAACAATGCAAAAATTTCTTGGAACTACAACTGAGAATGGTATAAAAGATCATAAAAATATGGCACATGGCATAACTATTGTTATTATATGAATTACAAATTTATATGTTTTTTTTTTTAACTTGTGAGCTGTGCTGTAATCCTTCTCTGTCATTAATGTGATCTCAAGATGTATAGCTCCTGGTAAAAGTTTCTTGCTATGTTCATTTGGGAAAGATACCAATGGAGTATACTTTAGACATACATAAAGAGATCTGAATTGGCTTACAAAAACAGAAGTCACCTAAATAAAGGACCAAAGTCTTCCATTTTGCCAGAGGCAGCTTGGATTCATTGGTGTGGCCAGAAAAAAATTCTACTTATGTCCTATCAGTCTGTGAATGTAAGTGTGTGCATCAATGCATTTGGATATTGAGAGAAGGATATGAGTTTGATGTATTTTCTGTAATTTTAATATATTAATGTTAATTAGACTATGGTCTTATGTTTCTATCTATCTATTTGTATGTGTGATTAATTCCTTCAATATCCCCATGAGATGAATTACCTATTATTGACTTAATTTTATTAATCATCCTTAACATGTATCTATGAAACTCTCTCTTATAAGACATAATTTACAATCTTGCAGGTAAAAAGTACTTTTTTTTATAGACTAACTGATTTTTAAAACATTTGCCAAATATGCTTTCTGTATAAGGTATGTCCTATCATTTATTATTGCATCTGCTTAATCTATAGTAATTGAGGGTCTAGACACCATTAGAGGCAAGCTATGAACCATACCTGGACAGGAGGGTTCCTGTATGCTATGTAAAGTGAACTAAGAAATAACTCATTTTAATGAAATCCTTAACTGGATAATTGTGATCCATCCATCCATTATCCAACCCGCTATATCCTAACTACAGGGTCACGGGGATCTGCTGGAGCCAATCCCAGGCAGTAAACAAACCCCGGGTAGAGAGCCAGCCTACCACAGGATAATTGTGATACCACACTTTTCTCTGGCCTCCCAATGGTACTCCTATCAGGCACTTTTTTCCATTGCATTTTGAACTAGATTTCTTAAAGCTCTTGAGAAAATGATTGGTTTCACCTACATCTTTGATATACCGTCTTCTTGATTTAACTGTCTGTCCTCAGTTATTGTGTTCATCAAATGATTCGCTTCACCTTGTACTGTAATGTGAATTGCTTTGTTAAGCGATGTGTGATAGTGCTCACTACGAGAGACACTTCAAGAAAAAAAGATGGATTGAGTGATTGATCTAGAAAAATCCTTTAGCAAAGCACAGTATCCTTTATAAGGCACCAAATGTCACCTGTCTTCTTTTACCTCATTAGATTAGAAATGATTAACTGCCCATTTCCTTTACACATTCAAGGGGCAGAGGGAAAAAAAAGAAAACAGGTAAACATCCACAACTACTATATAAAAAGATGGAGTGTGTTAAAGCACAAAAATGTGCTAGAGAGAAATAAATTGTACTGACTAGGTATACCCATTGGGCAAACACTGAATCAATGAAAAAGATTTTCAGGATTTCAAAATGTAACATCTCTTTATACAGAACATAAAGCCAACTTATCCTTCGTGGAAATGTGTAGAGAGTCTGAAAATTAAATCCTGCTTTTTGATAAATTTCTCTGTAAATGCCATTTGTAGCCCTTAAACCAGTTGCATAGCTAGACCTGAATTATCTTAAGACTTAAATCTCACAATATGCCACTTTTATTGTGTTGGTCTAGGCTAGGGAATGGAGGGAGAACAAGAGTTCATTCAACAATAATTATGACACTAAAAAGGCGAGAACAGAAATGTGCAGAATTTTCACATTTTCTTCTATTAGACTCATAGGCTCCATGGATTGAATGTCCCAATTTAGAGATGCCAGTTAACATAAAACATTTATCAAAAGAAATGTGGGAGGAAAATATGTGAACTGGAAGAAAAATTATGCATTGTGTGCAATGAATGGGCCACTACAAATTTGTTTTTGGAGCTGTAATGCAGTGGTCCTAAGTATGCCGCCTCCAAAGGGAACAACTGAATTTGGCCGAGTCACTGTCTATGTGGAGTCTGCATGCTTATCTTACATTTTTGTGGGTTTTTTCAATTCTGCTTCTACAAATATAAGAGATGCTTATTTGATTATCTGGAAACAGTACACGGACCAGGGATAAGTGAGCCCTAGGATGTATTCAACTTTGCACCCATTGCAGCAGGAACAGCCTCTAATACAAAATAAGGGTACAGAAGGAGGAATAATCAAAAATAAGCTGTAGTTAAACTCAAAGCTACTCATCATCTGCTCACTTGAGTAAATCACTCCAACCTAGGCACAAAAAACTCAAAGGTTTCTTAAAATCATAATTTACTAAACAGGATCATCCCCTCTGATGGCCAAAATGGAGAGCAATTCAATTATATTTTGTAAAAGCTTTGAGCCATTTGAAAGTGACTCTTCAGTGGTGTGCGTCTTGTCGTCATTATAAGGGCATGAGTGTACACTCGTTATTTATGTGATGCTTATGGACATAAATTAAGGGCCTAAGATAACACATTCACTTTCAAGGTGACAAGAACTTTTCTATTGGTTAATAAATCACAGCAACTGTGTGCTTGGTCAAGGTACAGCAGACATTAAAGAATTATCTGAGGCCATTTGCCTAGCACACCAGTTGGTTGTGCTATTTTTTATATATACAGTATTTACAGGTATTAGAGATTTAAACATTTTATATCTATTAGCATCAAAAACAACTGTGTTGCTTTTACTAAAGAAGATACTCCTTTCCTTTCTTTCCAAAAGACTTGAATGTGCTGTTTCTAACCAGACACTGTATCTACTGTCCTTGTCAGTCAGTCATCACTTTCCTTGTACAGAATGAATTGCTCAATACCAACCAGTCAACAGGAAAAACTTGACTGAGACAGCTCTACTGACTGTGGCCAACCTGCTACAGTTACACTTGGTATCCAGAGCTACCAACAGGTCTTCAGTTCTGATTATGCTTTTGACATGGTCAACAACAACAACATCCTTCTTGCCACCCTCTCTGACCTTCACTGGGACTGCTCTCAGATGGTTTGAGTGCTACATCTTGGGCAAATCCTACAGTATGTCCTGGCAAGGGGAGTTGACAAAGGTACACCAGTCATGTTCAGGTGTACCCCAAGGGTTGGTGCTGGGTCTTTTACTCTTCTCTCTGTACACCACCTAGCTGGCCTCCATCATCCAATCCCATGGGCTCTCTTATAAGTGCTTTGCTGATGATCCACAGCTGTACCTGTCGTTCCCTCCAGAGGACAATACAGTATCAGCTAGAGTCTCTGCAAATCTTATTGGTGTCTCAACCAGGGTGTAGGACCACCATCTACCACTCAACCTGGCAAAAACGGAGCTTCTTATGATCTTGGCCAGCCAGTCTGCTTATCTCCTCATCTCTGTATAGCTTGGCTCACTGTTGATAACACCTGCCAAGTCAGTACACAATGTTGGGGTGGTAATTAATAAGCAGCTATCTTTTTCTGACCACTTTTCTACTTTTTCTCGTTAATGCAGGTTCACTCTGCAGAACATCCAAAAGATCAGACCTTACCAGACAGAGTATGCAGCACAACTTCTAGTCTAGGCTTTGGTTTTGTCGTGTTTGTACTACTGCAACTCATTTCTGGCAGGAGTACCTGCATGTGCTATCAAGCCACTGCAGATGATCCAAAATGCAGCAGCCGTCTTTATTTAACCAGCTGAGATGGGCATGTGTCATTCCTTTCTTCAGGTCGCTGCATTGGCTCCCTGTAACAGCTCATATTAAGTCCATATCCCTGATGCTTGTTTACAGAATAGTTAGCAGGTGAGCACCTGAGTATATGGAGACACTGGTGAAGTGCTATGCTCCTTCTCGCCCACTCAGGTCTGCCAGGGAACAGTGTCTGGTGATGACACTTCTATGAGGCATCAAGTCTCAAACCAGACTCTTTTCCTGTGCAGTTCCTAGTTGGTGGAATGGGTTGCCCACCTCCATCTGTACTGCTGACTCCCTCAATGTATTTAAGAAGCGAATCAAAACCCATCTGCAGAATTAAGGGGGAAAAAAAAAACTTGGCTCGGCAATACTTTATATTCTTGTTTAATTTGTTTAATTGATTTAATGAATGGGCGGCACGGTGGTGCAGTGGTAGCGCTGCTGCCTCGCAGTTAGGAGACCCGGGTTCGCTTCCCGGGTCCTCCCTGCATGGAGTTTGCATGTTCTCCCCGTGTCTGCGTGGGTTTCCTCCCACAGTCCAAAGACATGCAGATTGGCGATTCTAAATTGGCCCTAGTGTGTGCTTGGTGTGTGGGTGTGTTTGTGTGTGTCCTGCGGTGGGTTGGCACCCTGCCCGGGATTGGTTCCTGCCTTGTGCCCTGTGTTGGCTGGGATTGGCTCCAGCAGACCCCCTGTGTTTGGATTCAGCGGGTTGGAAAATGGATGGATGGATGGATTTAATGAATGTAATCTATGACTGTAAATGTACGAGTTATTGCAACTTTTCACTTGTGGCAATCAGCTTTTGTTATCTATTACAGTTCCTGAAGAAACAGGCCTTAGCCTAATGTTACTCGATTATGTTTACCTCTTGTGTAAGTTGCTTTCGATAAAAGTGTTTAATAAGCAAATAAATGTAAATGTAGAGTTCTTGTTTCTGTTGCATTTTAGCTAATTTTTTTTTTTGGTTAGTATTTATTTACATGGATTTGAGTATATGTATATACATATATGTAAATTATATCGTCACTTTTGGATTTGTAAACTTAATGTAATATTTTAGGCCTGTCTGCAGTGTAGAGCACTACGTAAGATGAAACTGAATTAAACTGAATTCAACAGGACAGAAACATCAGTTCAATGCTGTGGCCACCAGATTTCTAATTAAACACATATTTGTGATGGAACATGTTATTCATATTAAAAAAAAAGATATGTCATATGGTGATTTACAATAACTATGGAACACATTATTCTGCTGTCCACATAAGGAAAGCACATTCTGACTGATTCAGCCTATTGTTAAATTATCATATTTTTTTGAATTTGAGAAAATGTAGATTTGCATACTCAATCTGAGTGTAAATCCTGAAGTATCTTAATTAAACATTTGACTAAAATGAAAACAAATGGAAAAGAAACTCTTAAAGGTTCACAGAAACTGCGACATAAATTACAGAGACTACTATAATGAAGTTTTTGATTGACTGAAAGAGTTTAAGGATGAAATTGAATAAAAGTTTGCAATTCTGAGGCACTCAGCAGTCAGTCTAACTAGGTACAAAATACCTAATTTAAAAATAATGTAGCTCTTATACAGCCATTTGCAAAGAATGGCAGTCAGTATTTTACTAAGACATCTGTGGGGGATGACACACATGGTGCTTTTTAGATATAATTAAATTTTTTTCTCACATAAACAAAATCCCTGTCATAATATGAAGAGAGATATCCATTTGTCTTCTCCTCTCTCCTATATGCCTGTCCATTTAAATAAAAGTCTGACTTTCATGTACTTTCTGTTCATATAACATATTTTTCTCCTGGAAAAAGAACTAACAATTTTTTTAAATTAATGGTGTAGGAGAGACTGATTCTGGTACAAAACAACTGCTGCCAAACACTCTTTTTGCCAACTAATAAGTCTCAGTTTCCATGGCGGGGCCCTCTTCGGAATGCAGACACCGCACTTTATCTGTTAAACTTAACACTCAGAGGCAGCTCTTAGAAGCATTAGCTGGACACCCAAGTTCGAACAAAGGACCATAACTGATACAAGAATGAATAACATTGATGGAAAGAACTTTACAATAATGGTCAACCAAAAGGATGGGCTTTCCTTTAATACCCTACAACACAAGGAAAACCGAAAAACAAAAGAAGGCGTGCTGAAGATTCTTCCACATGTCTGGGGAAAGCCAACCAGGAATAGAATAAAGTACTGCTTACAGAACTATAACCCACTGTGATTACAAGAACTATAATTTCTAACTCAGTAGTTAGGACAAACACAGGTAATGTATTGTAGTATTGGTGTAATTGTAACTTAAATGTAATAAGATTTGTGAAGGATAAATTCTAGCTGTGTTATAAGTTTCAAACTAAATCCAGTAAGAAAGTACATTGCAACAAGAACATTGCCAGAAGAAGTAAGCCGGATGTGTTCACAATAGAATCTAAACAACCAGCTAATGAACTTGTCTATCATTGGCATCTTAAACACATGAATTCAGAATTCATAAGTTAAGTAATTTTTTTGTATGGGAGAGAAAAAGTTCAACTAAACTTTCACATTTTTATATTTTATGTTGTTCTTATTGTCTTTTGTCTATATATATAGTGGGATATGGCCGGCCTTTCATCCCGGCGAATACCCCCAGGTCGCCAGGTGGAGCCCTGCATGCAACATAGAGGTGTCCCGAGTTCCAGCAGGGCATAATGGAGAGTGGAGTCTTTCATCACAGCCCTGCTGGATACCATGGGGACCTCCAGTGAACGCTGCAGGAAGGCACAGAGACTTTGGTTTCACCTATAACCCGGAAGTACGTCTTAGTCAAGGCGACAGAGGGAATGATGTACTTCCGGGATGAAGAAGAGGACTTTTTATCTGACCTGCAAGTGATAGGAAGTCACATGGACTGAAGGATGGGAAACACTTCCGGGTCAGGGAATATAAAGGACTGTGGGAAAATCCCCAGATGGCGAGCTGAGCTGGGTGGAAGGGTGGCAACGCATCTGGGAGTTGGAGGATTGGTTTATCGATTATTGTAGTGATTATTGTTTATTTATATGAGCATTGTGGAGTGTAGGGTGCTTTGTGCACATTATTTTGTTAATAAAACAATTATTTGGACTTTTACCTGGTGTCTGACATATTGTCCGAGGGTTCAAGAGGACGATAGCGCCCTCTATCTGTCACTATATATATATATATATATATATATA